>CATIWF010184686.1:0-16312 GCA_949630135.1 Balakata baccata
ACTAGGGATAATTTAGATACAAACATAATTACACATGATAGGAATCTCATTATCATGATCCCATCATGATTTCCTTCATGCTATGTTTCATATCATGGACTTTCATTAATCAGTTTAAGATCTATATCAATTCATATGCAATACTAATATAATGAAAGAATGCCTTTATGAATGTGTACACTAAGTGCTTAAGGCGATTACCTTTTGTGCAAATCTCTAACACTAAGTTGTTCAAACTTTAAAAGCAACATGAAATGGATGCAAAACCATTATGTATTATCTTAGAGAGATGGCCAATGAGTAAGCTCATGCTGAATGATATGAGATATCTATATTACTCTACCACTCCACGATGATAGAAGGGAGATCTAAAATGTCACATGCATTATACATAAAAGGAAAAAGTAGAGAGACATCTTAAAAGGTACTTCCATTAAAGCAAGAGTTGAAAAATGGAAATGGAATAACAAAGTTTATTTTGAGTTTTTGAAAAAGCAAAAGAGAAGGCATGTAGATGCACCTTCTACTTCAAGTAAATTTGATAAAGAGGATAATATTGTTAATTATAATAACACATGGATATTAGATATTGCATGTAGGTCTCACGTATACTAGATATGCAAGACCAAAGAAACAATAGAAAGCTTAAGAAAAGAGGGTCAAAATTATGCACATTAGCCATATAGCAACAATTGCTCCAATAGCTATAAAGGCTTAAGTTTCGACACTCTCTAGTAATCTTGTTTAAAGGTTTAAACAATTGCAATTCTGTTTTAGTTTATGAATAAAGAATATACTTTTGTTTCGTAGTTGAACAAAATTTTTTCATTTGACTATTAAGAACAATTCTTGTTCTGTGTGGTCAATTGATATTCCTTATGAAACTAAAACATTATGCAGTAGAGTTTATAATCTTGAAATGCTTGATTCTATCCTCAATATTAAATTTAAAATGTTGATAACCTAAAACTATATATTATGGCATTATCAACTTGGGTATATAAAAGAGAATCATATGATGACTTATGACAAGTTGGGGTCATTTGATTATGAATCATGTGACACATGTGAATTTCATTTACTAAGCAAGTTAACAAAATCACTTTTTAGTGAAAAAGGAAGAACATGCAAAAGGACTAATGGACCTTGTACATATACATGTATGTGGACCAATGTTCATGCATGCCATAAATTGTTTTATCTACTTCATTACTTTAATTATGATCGCTCATAATTCAAGTATTTGTATATAGTGAGATACAAATATGAAACCTTTGAAATGTTCAAAGAATTCAAAAATGAAGAAGAAGAACAATTCAGCAAAAGTATTAAGACACTTAGATTAGATCAAAGTGAAATAATACTTAAGCTAAATATCATATAAGAGATAATAAGATTTTATCTGAATGAACTATATCTTATATGCCATAACATAATGATGTGGCTAAAAGAAGTACTCGAACCTTATTAGACATGGTAAGCTACATAATAAGCTTTTAAAATTCTTTAAAGTTCCTTTTATGGTCATGCACATGGGATTATGTTTATGTGATAAACATAATACCTTATCAGTTTGTTGATGTTGTTCCATATAAGATATGAAATAACATAAAACATGTTCTTTCATAAATGAAAGTTTAGGATTATCCTGCTAAAGAGAAGTAGATAATGTTGGATTACTTAAAAGCTCAATCTAACCCTATGTCTGTATGTGGGATGACCAATGAGTGTCATTTGGTTATCAGTTTTACCATTATTTGAAGCAAAAGGTGTTTGTTTCAAACAATGCTATCCTCTAAGAAAAGAGTTTCTTCTACAATAAAATAGTGAGAGCAAGAATGAACTTGATGAAATTCAAATATATATACTCAAGCAGATGCAAATCAACTGATAAAGCTCAAATATGTTATTCATATAGATGAAGTAACAGTAAGACCTTATGAAATACAAGAGCTTCATAAGTAAAGTAGGATACGGGTTGTTCCTAAGAGATATCGATCTCTTATAAGTAAACAAAAGGTCGTATTGCTTATAGAGGATAATGAGCATGCTACTTATGAAGAGACTCTAAAGAGTTCAGAATATGACCAATGGCCATAAGTTATAAGTTGATACAGATTCCATAACTATAAACCAAGTATGGACTTTAGTTAACCCACATAATGGAACAAAACCCCATTAGGTGCAAGCAAGTCTTCAAGAAGAAGACCGACATTAAAGGTAATGCAGTTGCCTATAAAGCTAGAGTTGTTAAAAAACATTATTAAAGACAAAGGTTGGCTTTGACAAGACTTTTTACTCCATATACTATGCTTAAATCCATCATGTTACTCCTAGTCATTGCTACTCATTGTGATAAGACTTTGCAAATGGATATGAAGATAGGTTTCATTTTGGAAATTTGAATTAAGATGTGTACATAACACAACCTAAGAGATTCATATCTGATGATGATGAAACAAGATGCAAATTGCAAAATCCATTGATGGATTACGGCAAACATCCAGGAGTTGAAATATCTAAATTGATGAGATATTCAAAGAGTTTGTTTGCTCATAATATGTGGATGATTCATGTGTTTTCAAGAAGGCTTGTGGGAGTGTCATTTTATTCCTAGTGAAGTATGTGGAAGACATACTATTAGTAGAAAATGATCTCTCATTTCTAAGTTAGTCAATTTATTACTCTAAAATAATTCTCCTAGAAAGATTTTAAAAGTAACCTGCCAAAAGGGGATTAAGATCTATAGAGATAGATCTAAGAGGTTACTCATTCTTTCTTAGTTTAGATAGCTAAGATACTAAAGTGGTTAGCATGAAGTAGTCTATGAGAGGATCTATTCCTATGATTCATAGGATTACCTTTTCTAAGTCTTTATGTCCAAAGACATAAGATAAATAGACTAGCATGGATGAGATTCCATAAGCCTGTGCTATTGGATTCATTAGGTAATATGTTATGTACTAGGCACAATAGATATCATGCTTTAAGTGTCATGAGTGGATATCAATATGATCCCATCAAGGGTTTATGGGTGACTGTCAAGAAAATCCTTAAATATTTGAGAAGGATTGAGGATGTATTCTTAGTTTAAGGAGATAATAAGCTTAAGGTAAGTAGGATTATAAATGCCAGCATCCAATTCGACAAGGATAACTCAAAATCCTAGTCGTGCTATGTATTTGCATTAAATAGTTGTCTAATCAATTAGAAAAGTTCCAAACAGATGATGACTGATGATTCCACAACTAAATGTACATTACAGCTTCCAAGGCAGCTAAGGAAGCAATTTGAAAAGGGAATTCATCACAACTTAGAAGTGAGTCCTATTATTGTAAATCCCATATGATTGGAACAACAATAGAGCCACTTCATATGCAAAGGAATTGCGGTCTCATCAAAAGGTTTAAACATGGACTCAATCTTATCAATTGATTTTAGAAATCAATAGTAGATGTGATGTAATGAGAGAGAGTGCCCACTGATCAAAAAATGTTTGATCAAGTCACTAGACCAAAACTCAAAAAGGAATATGATAGTCATATCCTCGCCTATAGTGTAATGTACAATAGCGATTGGCTTTAGTATAAGTGGGAGATTGTTAGAGATGTGCCCAAAAGGCAATCGACTTAGGCACTTAGTGTACACATTCATAAAGGCATTCTTTCATTACATTAGTATTCATTTGCATATGAATTAATATAGATCTTAAACTGATTAAAGAAAGTCCATGATATGAAACACAACATGAAGGAAATCATGATGGGACCATGATAATGAGATTCCTATCATGCGTAATTATATTACTATCGAAATTATCCCTAGTCATAGGATCAACAAGATGGGACATTGTTGATCCAAATAGACTAGCACATGTTATACTCCTTAATTGGATCAAGTAGTAGATCTCATAAGCTGTGAACATGAGATGTTCAAAGTTAACATGTGGATGCTTGCTAAGAGTAGTCAAGTACATTGGATGACCTACTATGAGACGATCATACGGATTATATATTCAAATGTCAATAATAGTTTCATCATAGTAATGGAGCAAGTATCCTTAGACTTGAGGTACTCAAGGATATCTTGGATACTGATTCTGTGCTTTGACTCCATTCCTTGTTGCCTCATAGAGGTCGCTCATAGGGTGATGATTAGGTATAGCTTGAGGTATTCAAAGGTAATTGGGTAGCCAACAGAGGATTCACTGCTCCTAATATAGGGAGAGTATACCCACGATCTCTTATCGGGATCATTACTCGGGAATCTCTGGCCTGAATGGAAATGTCTTGAAGATGGTCTTCAATGACATGTCTAATTAAGTAATGAGTCTTAAGAATAAGATCTAACATCACTTGGGCTAGGTGTGATGTAGTCAGTCTAGCGGGAGTTGACATATTGTCCATACTCTGAACTGAGTGGGGTATAGAATGGTGAAAGGATAAATTGCACAGAAATTGTCTATGGAAAGGTTCGTCGTCAAACCACTGACTTTCCGGCCAATTGGGGGTCATGATGTGTTGCTAGATACTGCTCATGACTTGCTCAAATTATTTGATAATTTAAGTAGCCAACATAATCGAATACATAATGGGTCACACGCTTTGAAAATGTAAAGAATGAGTAAAATGGCTTTGGATGGGAACCAAAATATGAGAGAATTATTTCGATTCGGTTCACGATAAGGTCGTGGAAAAAAATCGCTCAGACGGGTTAACGGGCCCGCATGCCTGGTATGCACCAGCTGGCCCAAGCGAGCAGCTGCGCGTGCTACGCTGATCTTTTTTAAATGGCCAAGTTGACCATTTTTTTATACAACCTTTCATTTTCTCCTCTCTTCAATTTTGATCTAGTTTTTTGATTTTCTTTTGGATAAAAAAGAACTCAAAAGATAGAACATAGACAAGGAAAAATTTTTGAGAGAAGAAAAATTTTTTGAGAAAATAAGAAAAATTAAGCTCTTTAATTTTTCTTCTTAAACAAGTATACTTATTGCTAGTATTTTGAGGTGTGTTCAAGTCATCTCTCTAGTAGTTTCATCCTCTCATCTTTGCATGAATATTGTTAGAGACAATCCAAGATTGGATTGTTGTACTTTGCTACAACCTAACAAGGTGAGAAGTTGAAGAAAAATCAAGAAATTATAAATGTATAATTTCTGAATTTTTCTTTGTTCAATTAGTTTTAATTGACACAAGTAGAATCATTTGATTCGGATTTTGATTTTTTTTGTTTCCACTACAATTTTATGCATGAGATACATGTCCAAAACTCATTAATTATTACAGATTTTATGCAATATATCAATAATTACCTCATACTCAATATGTATGCAAAATTCTAACTATAATTAAATTTATTCAAGTCATTTTTTTTCTTTTTTCATTATTTGGTTTACTCAAGCCCATAACATCTGTGTCTAAACTTATCAATAGGAATATGGGATTATCATTCCTAGCTTCTTAATAGTCCCTTACTAGCTTTTTAAATAATGCCTTTTCTAGCTTTTTATATAGTGTCATTACTGACTTTTTAAATAATGCACTTACCTGCTTTTATATAGTGTCATTATCAGCTTTAATAATATTTTGTTACATACATTTTATTTTTTCCCTGATTGGCATGTCAAACTATTCACTATTCTAGTTTTAAACTAGGTGCACTTGGGCTTTGACATTATTTTCATCGTTATCATTATTGCTGTGATAATACTTCCCTTTACTACTTCTCGTAAATATAGTTATTTATTGATTACAAAATTACAAATATCACATATTAATATGTTTTATGTTCATATGTACCAATAAGATTAAAAAAATTTCTAACAACTATCACACATACATATCTTGCCACATGAAAAACACTAAAATGCAAAGTTCACTTTTATGGCAAATTCCAACCTTGGGATTGAGCCATAATTTTGGCCCATTTTTGTTTGATTTGGATCTTATGATCTTCTATAAACTTTTATTTAATTGTCTTACTTAAATTTGCAAAAAGAATCAATGGAATTCGAATTTTCTATCAAAAGTTATGATCAATTTACTATAAGGTGTTCAGCTAAAATATGCCCTGCATTGACATGGTTCTTCTAAATCCGAAATTTTGTAATAAATTTTTGACCTAGTTACAACCCATATTTCCATTATGTTCTCATAAAACTTTTAGAACTATGTATTAACTTTTATATCTAATTAGCTTCATATCAATCCAACTACCACAACAAAAGTTATGATTAAATTTATCAAGACTATTCCTATGAATTTGTAACAAGGCATATATTGGACTCATTACAAACTAATTAATTCAATAGCCTAATGCAACCATGCTTGTGCCCAAAATTTCCAAATCTAAAACACATTGATAAACCTCAACATTTCACTCCATTTTGACACAAAATTTAAAAGACAACAATTTAATATATCACATTGCAAGCCACATGCATCAACTAACATTACACAACATTTCATGGTTATTATGGCATGCAAGATTTTTATCAAAGAAGCACATACCTAAGTAGCCCCAAATCTCCTCTTTTCTTCTCCTTACTTCACTTATTAGGTGGCCTTTTCCTTTCTTATGTCCATATCTTGATGGGCACTCCTTTGCCCACTTGTTTGACTTAACATAACAAACAAAATTTCATTCAATGTCACATACAACCAAAGTTTATGCATGAATTATGTCCAGTGTTCTTAATACTTTTCTACCCCTTTATTTATCTTTATTTCTTCCTTTCTTTACCTTATTTATGTTTACAATATTCAATAGCCACTCACTTCATTAAATTCAAACAGAACAGCCCCTCTTATCCACACCTTTTTCCTTAACATCCATCATGTTCAAGTTACATAATCACCATTAAACACTTCTAAATATCCTCCCCTCTAATTCCCCTTCATTAGACAGACCCATACACATCCTAATATGTCTCATTTCTTTAGTTTTTAAGCCACAAAACCATCATCCACAATCACCTATAACTTGATTCCATCATTCCCCCAACAATCCAACACCTCTCAATACTAGTTGACATAACCTCTAAATAACTCTAATCTATCAATTCCAAACACAACAATCACCCACATAAGTCTCAAATAAATGGAATAAGGTTGAATTTGAGAAGAAGAAACTCACCTTGATGATTTTTCCAACTAGGCCAAGGTTGTCCCAATCTTCTCTTCCCTTTTCTCTTATTTCCTTCTTCCTTTCTTCCTAGCTTCTTATGGCAGAAACCCTTAATCACTTGTATTTTCTCTCTCTAAACTCATCTTTTTTTTTTCTCTTGTAGGGGCTTAATAGGGTCACAAATGGAGGGTTAGGGTTATATGGGGGGAAAGGGACGGCAAAGAGAAGAAGATGAAGATAATGATAGTGAGGTTTTTGTCACAAAGCCTTTTTTTTTATTGGTTGTTTAGGTTAATTAATCTTGACTAATTCTTAATTATGGCAAATTCCTCTTGTGCCACAAACTTCTCTTGTTACAATTTTTTCCCCAACAATTCCAATAATATCGATTTTGTCTATAGGGTGATTTTAAATTTTTCCTAATTCTTATACCAATCTTTTAATTCCTATAATATTATTCCTACTTATTTTTTCTTATAATTTATCATTTTTCTATGGGTCCAAATTTAGACTTCGATTGAATCTGCGCGCTCGATTATGTCTACGCTCGATCAAGGCCTAAGTCACCAGACGTTACATCTCATTATTTTGTAAGTAAAGTTCAAATGTTGACCTTAAACACATGGAAATAGTGAGAAAAAGTCTTGTTTAGGTTGTGTGTGAGCCTAAAAAAAACACAAGGAATTTGTTGTTATGTGATCTATTAAAACACAAGAAATTTGGGTTCGGTGTAAGCTATAGAAAAATATATAGTTGAGAGTGAACTAGGAAAATTCCATTGTATCTCTAGGATTGAGATAGTGAGAACTACCAATTGAGTTGGGGAGAGAATTAGGGTTAGTTAACATACGAACCTCTATAAATGTTTATGTGCTTTTTTCTCTTGCTCTTTATCTCTTTATATTTTAATTGCTCATTGCTAAAACTTTGAAGAAATTCATTAAGCCAAAATTATTGTAAATCGCCAATTCATCCCCCCCTTCTTTATATGTCATCCGACTAATAGCCTTAGAGATCTAGTTTTTCGTGAGTTAGTTGAACTTTTAATAGATGAATATCAATTGCGTTATGTTTAATTAGTTCATAATGAGATGGAGCATAAAATGCACTCACTCAAGGACTCAAATAAATAACATAAAAAGTTTGCAAATAGTGAGATGGAGCATAAAATGCACTCACTCTATCTAATCCTTTGTTTTTGGTTTGTAGGTAGCTAAGGATAAGAGTATGTGAACCACCCTAAATGTGTGTAATGTGCTTTCCTTAAAAAAAAGTAACAAAATAAGTATCAAAGTTAAAAAAAAAAAATGAAAAGTGCATGATGACTTGGGGAAGAATTGTAAACCCAGAAAAAAGGGGCAAAAAAGAAAAGCTTATTTTATGCTTTTTGAATTCAGAAGTTAATGGCTTGACTAAAGTACTGAATTCTAT
Source organism: Balakata baccata (assembly GCA_949630135.1). Taxonomy (NCBI): domain Eukaryota; kingdom Viridiplantae; phylum Streptophyta; class Magnoliopsida; order Malpighiales; family Euphorbiaceae; genus Balakata; species Balakata baccata. The sequence goes on from CATIWF010184686.1 coordinate 8,560, forward strand.
ATTTTGAGGTAATGATATGATTATATGTGTTTGTTTTGCATGATGTGAACTAGAATTAATAGTATGATTGTTCAGAACTTGATTGGTTAATGTAATTTTAATTTAAGCGTGTTTAGCGCACCAGTGAAACTTTGATATTAACAATATCAAATTGTAAGCATGTGAGCAAATATAGTTGTGTTCATGTTTTACTGCGGGGGACCAACATCTAACTGTGGGGGAATTAGAAGTGTCTATTTTTTGGTGTATTTTATTTGGTGATTTTTATGGTTTAAAGATAAGTTTTGTGATAATTTTGATTTGGCTTAATTACTTAAAGTGTAATTGTGTGTTTTTAGTTGATGGAGTGACATCATGAAGTGATATTGTGCATAAATCTTGGAGCTTTGATGGAAAATAGAGCATCTCAAGAGTGTCAAGTGACAGTTCAGTGCGGGCGTGCCGTTCTTGCACTAGCAAGAAACTGTCGCTGGCATGAAAAAGTAACATGGGCACAACCCCAATAGCTTCAATCTACTATCATGATCGTGAGGATGCAATGCAGGCGTGACACCTATAATACCATCCTTACTAGCTTGCACATTCCACACGGGCGTGACATTGCCAAATATCAACTTCCTGTCGTAGGGGCAATGCTCTACGATCCTATGGATTCCAATAAGTGATCAAAGACCTATTTCATGTAAATGGAGCCCATCCTTTGGGAAATACATTTTGATTAGAGGAGAGTCACTTTTTGAGAATTTTTATGATATTTTTAATTGTAAAATATTGTATTTTGAGTTGGATTACACTTAGGACTCCCACTTAGGTATATATTCATACTTTTGCAGAATTAGGTTTTACCTTCTACTCTTCCACACTTTTCATCATCGTTCCAGTAGTTTGTGATTTCAATTTTGGCAAATTCAAAATTGATTCTTAAAGATTGGTGGATTTTGAGTCTTAGAGGAATTGAGGATCAATCATTCCAAGGGAATAGTTGCTTGCCAATTTTGGGAAGCTTTAGTTTCGCTTTTTCTTTATTTTTGTTGTAACTTGTTAGGTTTAGTTTTTCCTATGAACATGATCACTGTTTAGCAATGCTAGGGTGAATTTCTCATTGGGTATTTAGTAGCTACCCATTTTGTATGAACTTTCCCTTTAATTATTAAAAAAGTTTGATTTCTTTCCAATTTCAATTGTGCTTATTAGTTTCAAATAGCATGATTGATTGGCCATCTTTTGTTTAATTTAAAATAAATATGTTCAAGTTAGATTATTAGAAACAATATCTGTAATTTATCTTAAAAATTAGATTGGACAGTATTTAAGTCGTTGGTTTGGTTAATTGGTAATTTAAGATGAGAGCCAAAGGAATCTTACTTTATTGTGCTTAGTTGATTTGATATGGATCAACAACCCTTCAAAATCATATTTGTCCCTTAACTCTTTAGCGAACTTTGTTTCTCGTCTACTCCTCTATAATGGCTCCAAACATGCGTGTGATAAAACACCTACACACTAAGTAGTTTAATGCTTAGTGGTACATATATGCATGCAAATTTAAAGCATCCATCCAATAATGAAATAACATGCTTATAGTTTGTATAGGCATACTTAGTCCCAAAATAAACTCAGATACATGCACTAGATCCTACCACGTCTATCAATTTTGCATGCTAATAATCATAATCAATTTCAATTATGTAAGACATAATAATCATCACTAAAAGAAAATATCGATTTAACGATGAAAAATAGTTATGGATTGAATCCATCACTATATGTGATACAATAGCAATGGAATAGTAAGGAAAAATGCATTTTATAAAGGAGAGACAAAATTATAATGAATTAGAGACGAAACTTAGCAATGCATAAATTCTGTTGAGAAATTTATTGTTATAGTATTAGCCTCCATTTTAGCGATGGAGGTATTCTGTCTCCAACATCTCGCAATTTGGTCTTGTAGTTAGTGAAATTGAAGACAAAACTGGTGACTAAATTAACAACAAATTTATCACTCATCTACACTACCAATGAATGCAAACATTGTCGCTAATTACTTACCTACCAATGGTATAGACATGGATTGGATTTGTCTCTATTCCGCCACTATGTATATTTAGCGACAGAAAATTATACGTTAGTGATGAAAAATCTGTAGCTAAATCTGTCTTTTTTTTTATGGTGCATGTTATTCACATTCATGAATCAATTTATTAATTCAATTTATTATAATATTATTATTTTGCCCAAGATTCTAAGTTGAACTATCCGGATACGGGTTATGATTTTGGAGTGCTCCTTGAGGTTAAGTCACCTTATCTACTATCTATATGTGCTCAAGAAAGCTTCTCAAATTAATACCGTGTCTAGAGCTTAAGCCACCTTGGCTGAGTTCATTATCAATTATGCATGTCTTCAAGGATTAAAGGCACTCCCAGAGCCTAAGCCACTTTGTTCCAATATTTATACTAATGTTTGATCATATGAATCTATAGTATTGTTCACCCCCTTAATGGCATATGCCATTTGTCCTATCTCTAGTCCTGAATTAGAGTAATGGGTTTATATTTCCACTACATCCTTTCTTGTTTCATGTGGTCTTTTACTCATATCTTCAGCATTGCTTGCATTGATTTAACATTCACAAGCCATTAATTTCATCAAACTTATCATAGATCCTTATGCACAACATTTCACTGCAACTCAAGCCATATTAATTCATTTATACAATATGGATGTTATATTATGCTACTGGAATAAAGAAATTAGTCACTCGAATTAAGAAATTTAATTTAACCCGAGCAAACTAGAATTGCAGTAGCACCCTTTATGTGACAGTCACAATTTTACATTTTGCAATGCGGGCCACAGTTGTAACTCACCCCATGAATCTTTTTATAACTCAAGTTCATTTCTATTTAAGATGGATTCAATGATCATGCAGTCGAGCAGTCACAATCCCTACTATGTTGTCTAAATCGTAGTTACTTTAATACCCGCAAAACCTCCTATTATCTAGGCATCTCGATCCTAACTTATAGGTTTACAATCGCAAACACAATTATGAGAGTATGGCCATGATTTACCCTTCAACGACTGAAGTTGCAACTACAATCTCTCCTACAAACCTTCCTATAGCTTACACTTGTGAAAACACAATCGCATAATGGAGATTGCAAGATTTACAATGCAAAAGCACGATTTCTAGATTTGTATGTAGCAACACACATCCAAACTTTATATACAACATTCCTAAGTATGTTTCTAGCATCATAGCATATTCAAATCAATTTCCATACATCATTTCCTTCATTATATTATCATTTGCAACATAAACACTTCATCCACACTCACATTTATTTTCAACATTCACAAACTTAATTTTCTTTATACATGGATCAAAAGTCCATTTTTATAGCTGAAATAAAGCACCTAACACATATCATTGCTTCTCAAAGAGTCAAAAAGACATCATTTTAAGCATTCACAACATTATTACTCAAGCTCAAGTATCATTCAAGTATTTCTAACTAGCAAGCATGTATCTTTATCACATTTCAACATTTAATAACATATAAATTCACACAAAAGAAATTCATATGCCCATATATACTAACCTTAAATGAAAAGTGCCTCTTTTCTCTACTTCCAAGCTTACTCAAGGTTGGCCTCCCTTTTGGAGGTTATTCTCTTGCTATCTTCGAACTCGTATGACAATAAAACATCTCTTTTAATCTTTTTATGACATATTAATCATAAACCCTAGATTAACACATCAAGATCCTACTATATGCCATAATCTTCCTCAAGGTCTTATTTTTCCATTCTACAAGTCTAAAGGAGAGGTTTTAGATCATATAAGCTATGAACAGTACTAAACACTAACCCATTTGGAGTGTGGTTCTACCATACACGAAAATAAGAAAGGGAAATGGAAAAGAAGGTGTAGATGATAGAGAATAACCCTTCTTATCAAACTATTGTCGAGATGGGGTATGGGTATGGGCATTTCAAGCTCCTTCTTTCTTCTTTCTTCCAAGAAAATTTGCTCCTCTAGTTCCAAGAAATCTCTTTTCTTCTTCCTCCTTTAGGTTTTGGCCATGGCCATGTTCTTTTCACATATTTTCAGTTTCGAAGCAGAAGAAAAGATGGAGAAATAAAGGAGAATGGGTTTCTATATTTTAGGAAGGAAAAATAGAGTGGTGCACAACAAAAAAATTAAGAGAAAAGGACGAAGATGAGTTTTTTGCCCGCTTGGCAAAAATGTCATTTTGGTCCTTCCAAAATATCCATCTAGCTCCCCTCATCTAAGGGTCCATATAAAGCCACTTGCAACTTTAATCAAGTTCTCCCTTCTTAAAGTCATATCCAATTTTTATCATTACATAAATATTTAATTATTATTTTTAACCTGAATTTAGACTTCAAAGATTGAGATTGCGACCCTAAGGTATACTCGCTATTCGAGACCTGAATTGATGGGCACTACAAAAAGCTATACAGTAACCAAATCATGGAAAGTATTGTTTAAATAGATTCTTTATGGGCTTAAACAAGCCTTTTAAGAGTGGAACAATGAGTTAACTAAGCAACTCTTAGCCTTTGGCTTCCATCAATCTTTAGCAAATTACTACATTTTCACTTGAGCCACTGAAACAAGTTTTCTAGCTCTCATTGTGTATGTTGATGATGTATTAGTGGTAGGAAACTTAAAGTATGTTGATGATGTATTAGTGGTAGGAAACTTAAAGTCTGAAATCATTGTTGTTAAGCAATATCTATATGAAAAGTTCACAATTAAAGACATTAAATATGCAAATACTTCCTAGGCATAGAAATTAGTTGTTCTCCAATATGAACTTATTATTAGAGAGGTGTACTAAAGGCAATCACCTAGCACTTGATGTACATATTCATTTATTAATAAAAACATTATTCATTTAATGATATTTGTGTATGTATAAATTGATTAGATCTTAAATAGTTTAATAAAGTACTTGATGTAAAACATAGCATGAAGGAAATCATGATGAGATTCTTATCATGTGCAATTATGTTTATATCTAAATAATATCTCATAATAGGTTCAATGAGATGGACATCGTTAATCCGGAAAGACTAGCACATGTTATATACTCTTTGACTAGGTCAAGTAGTAAATCTCATAAGTTGTAGACATGAGATGTTTAGAGTTAACATGTGGATACTTCCTATAGTAGCCAAGTATATTGGATGACCCGCTTTGAGACAATCACATGGATTATCTATTCAATGTCAGTGATAGTCTCATCATAGCAATGGTCCAAGTATCCTAAAACTTGAGGTGCTCAAGGTTATCTTAGATACCGATCCTATACTTTGACTGCATTCCTTATTGCCTCATGGAGGTCACTCATGAGGTGGTGATTGGGTATTATTGACTTTAGGGTGTTAATCTCTATTTTGATCTTGACAATCAAATTAAATGTTATTAATGAGTTTATTTAGTGTTGTTTTGATACTATTAAAAGTTTCAAGTCATTTGGCTTTGATTTGCCTTGTGAACAAATCAAAATATTTTTTAGGACATGAAAGTCCCAATCGAGAACAGCATTGCCCGCCCGTGACCAGGTTCTAGATCAAGAAAATGGAGTCCAGACCAAGAAAATATGCCCCTTTGGCTACCTAAGTTCTAGTAGCTTTTTGAGACCAGGACAAGGCTTTTCGCACCCAGGAAACTTTGTGTGACAACCGAGAAATTCATAAGAGACATGATAGTTGGAAGGCACTTTTACCAAATTGTGCCACATCATTAAGGAAGTCAAAATGGCCAATATTAACTAACAAGAGTCATGATCAAGAACCGGTGTCCTGACTAGGAAATGCTCGAAGTCAACACTTCTAAGTCATCTAGTCAAGGCACTATTAAGCAAGTCACAACAGGGACATTTGTATAGGAACTAGCTGTTAGAGCTTCTAGCTAATCAGATGATGCCATATGTCACAAAAGCCCATTTTCCAACTAGAAAAACTATCTTTGCAGGCAGCGTTAAATGCTCTTGTAAGAGAATGATAGAAAGAGTAATGGCACCCATTTGTAACGGCTAATTGGTGGTAATCAGTATAAATACCCTACCAAAAGGCCATTTATGAGATCTAACAACTTCATAAGTGCCAAAACTCTTGCAATTTAATTTTTCAATCTTCTTTCATTTAATTCTTTGTAAGAGTTCAAGTGTCAGCCTTGAACACTTAAATAATCTTGTATTTGTGAGCCAAAATACAAGAAATTGGTTGTTTTATAAGCCATTAAAACATAAGGAAATTTTGTATTGAGTGTTAGCCCTAGGAGAACACCTAGTTATGAGTTAGCTAGTGAAACTCTCACTTGTAATCTAAAGAGTTAGATTAGTGAATACCAAGTTGAGATTAGGGAGAGGAGTAGGATTAGTTAACACCCAAACCTATATAAAATTCATGTCTCCTTCTACTCTTAACTCTCCTTTACTTTATTGTGTGCAAAAATTTTTAATTTTCCACCAATTCATCCCCCCTTCTTAGTGATTGTTTGGGCAACAGGTATAGCTTGAGGTATTCTAATGTAGTTTAGTAGCTAATAGAGGATTCACGGCTTTTGATAGAAGGAGAGTATACCTATGGCCTCTTATAGAGATCATTAATCGGGAATCTCTGGCCAGAGTGGACATGACTTGAAGATGGTCTTCATAGCATATATAATAAAGTAATGAGTCTAATACATAAGATCTAGTATCACTTGGACTAGATGTAACGTAGTAAGTCTAGTTAGCAATTCAGACACTATGTTCAATTATTTCAGTTATAAAGGTTAAAGCCAACTACACATTTACACATCATTGCATATTTAGTAATTTATACATATATAGATACACAACCCAAAATACAAATGTCATGTTCCTATACATATGTGCAGTGCAATGCAAGGAGAGAGATTGGTGAAGCTCGGCCGGTGACCTGTGATCCATGTCCTCTATATGGTATGCACCTCCAAATTGAGCTAATTACTCTTCTCTACCTGAAAGATGATGCAATTTGATAATGTTATGTGATTAAAAAAAAATTATCCCTCATTATAAACAGGACTATGTCTTATTCTATACAATATATGATAATATGATATAAGTATAAGTGATATTCATAGGTATAAGGTGTTACATTTTAGTTTGCTTAGAAGTTGACACATAGTCCATGCTCTGAGCCAAGTGAGGTATAGTGAGGTGAAATGAGGAATTGCACTATAATTGTCTATGGAAAGATTAACAATAAGACTACTGACTTTCCGATCAATTGGAGGCCATGATGTGTTACTAGATACTACTTATGATCTACTCAAAATCAAGTGCTAATTTGAGTGGTCAACATAAAAGGGAACCTAATGGGTCACACACATACAAGGTTGTAAAAACCGGCCCGGTCAACGAACCGGAGAAGACAGCGGGTCATGGGTTTAAGGTTGAACCAGGGTTGAACCGGTCTATGTAAGATTTTAATAAAATATAACATGTCTCATATATAATAAGTTAATAAAATATAATTTGTCTCATACATAATAAAAATAAAAACTCAAAATATATTCCATAAATAATATATTTAAAAAGAGCAATGTCCATAATATAATTATTGTCTAACCACATCCATAAATCCATAATTAATAATATGTTCAAAAAGAGTAATGTTCATAATATAATTGTTACATAACCATATCCAAAATTAAAATTAAGCAAAAGATTTTATGGCTGAGTTT
>CATIWF010184696.1:0-20080 GCA_949630135.1 Balakata baccata
TTAATTAAGACATAAAATATTCATTTTTCATATTTTAAACATAAATTAAGAATTTCATTAACTTACAAGGCCAATATTTATCTTTATTCATATATTTATTTATTTTTAATCATTGTATAATTAACTTAATTAGAAAAAAAAATGTAAACTTGAATTTAATTAATTTAATTATCAGATTAAACCCTGGACAAACTTTAATTACAAAAAAATATGTAAATTTGTATTTAATTAACTTAATTAAGATTATTACTTTGGTAAACCTTTGGTAGATTCGTAGATAAATCTAAGGTAAACTTTAATAAATCTTGAGTAAATTTTGGGTAAATCTCGAGTAAACTTTAAGTAAACTTTGGATAATTTTTAAGTAAATCTTATACAACTTTAATTTTTATTAATTTTGGATAAATCTTGGATATAATTTGAGCAATTTTAAGTAAATTTTTTATAAATATTTTGTAACTTCAATTTTCATTAATTTGTAATAAATATTGGGTAAATCTCAAGTAACTTTTAGATAAATATTGATAAATCTTTAAGTAAATATTGTGTAAATTCAACTTTCATTATTTTGTTAGTAAATATTAGGTATAATTTGAGTAACCTTTAAGTAAATTTTTGAAAAAAATTTTGTAAATTCAATTTTTATTAATTTGTGGTAAATTTTGAATAAATCTCTAGTAAATCTCGATAAATCTTTAAGTAAACCTTGTATAAATTCAACTTTCATTTTTTTTAAGTAAATATTAGATAAATATTAGGTATAATTTAAGTAAACTTTAAGTAAATTTTTGAAAACCTTTTTATAAATTCAATTTTTATTAATTTATGATAAATATTGGATAAATATCGGGTAAATATTGTGTAAATTTTGATAAATATTTAAGTAAACTTTGTATAAATTCAACTTCCATTATACTTTTTTAGTAAATATTAAATTAATATTTGATATAATTTGAGTAAACTTTAAGTAAATTTTTGAAAAATATTTTGTAAATTCAATTTTTATTAATTTGTAGTAAATCTCAGATAAACAATGATTTTGGGAGTGCTCGGTATTTTCAAAAAAAAATTTTGAGACCGTATTTCTGCAATTATCTTTCGTGTTTTGCTATTTTTATAAATTTCCTAAAAGATATGGTCGTTTACCAAGATATAATCAATCAAATTTTGTCCAGCATTCTTTTGGGTACTACTATATCCCTAATTTTGAAATTTATTTTAGACATAATTACAATCCGAATTACAACTTATTTTCTTCAAAATATTTTAGTACTATAAGTTAACTTTAATTTCTAATTGGTTTCATACCAATTCAATTACCACAAGTTATGATGAAATTTGTTCAAGCCTATTCCAATGAACTTGAAACATAGCATCACTTAGACTTATTATAAATGAATTAGATCATAACCATATGCAATCATACTTATGTCCAAAATTTTCAAACCTTAAACACATTCTTAAATTTCAACACTTTACACAAAAATTTACCTAAAACTATAAAAATAATAATTTATCATACAATATTATAAGTCACATGCATAACTCACAATTTCTATGGTTATATAGCATATTGGATTTTTATCAAAGTAGTACAAACCAAAGTAACTCACTCATGCTCTTAAGTATACCATTACCCACATATACAATTATTATACATTCATCAACCACCTATTAATTATTATTCATAAATATACCATAACACATATATTCATTACTTTTTAACAATCCATGCATATTAACTATCCAACATATCATTTCAAGTTTATAATTATGCTGCATTTCATATAATTATCAATTATGCATATACAAACACAATCAAACATGCAAAGTAGTGAACTAAAATGCAAATATATACAGACTTCAATGGAAATTTATCCAAATCTGTGGAGCTTGTTTATCTTTTTTGATGGTCACCTCTTTCTTCAACATATTAAGAGCCTAATTTGAAAATTAATTAACTAATATATTGTTAGAATACTTATTCTTAATATATCTTAAATAAATAACTAAAGTTTTTCCTAAGTTGCAATGTGACATTTTAGGATTGTTGGCTCTATAATTTTTTCTATACTTATCCAATTTATGTGATTCATATTTCTAATTAAATCTAACAAATAAGACTATGAAATATTAAAATTTCATAATTTTTGGAGCATCACACAATTTTTTAGTGAAATTCTAAAATTTTCCCTAACTTCTGCCCTTAGGCAGTTTTGAGATACTATTTTTAAAAATCCATATCTTTCAACATAAATTATATTGTTGTAAAACTTTAGATAGGACAATTTGGAACATTTTTTATGTTTACCGCTTTTATCAATTTAGCTTCTAAGGTCATCAATTAATAGAGAAAATGTGACTAATCCAATTTAGGATAACAATCTTGACTAGTGTTCTTTTTTATGATTATAACTTACAAAATACACAACATTTTAAGGTACGGCTTCCACAGGGATTTAATTAAGTTATAAATCTAAAATTTTCATGTTTAAAATTTTATCTGTTTTGGTCTATAAGGGGCTCAAAAGCTACAAATTTGCTAGATCTGCCTAAGATACTGACAGACAGTTTAGCAAGTAATAGTTATGATTCTTTTTACCATAACTCAATATACACTAAGAATCTAATCATGAAATTTCGTATGCAACTAGGTAACATAGAGTACTACAACTTTCATGTTTTGAATTTCCTCAAATACGGCCTCTATCATAATAAAAAAGAAAGTAAAACTGTAGATTATGCAGCTAGGTTTCAATCCCGATCCTATCTAATTCAATTATATATATATATATATTTCTTTCTATTGATCAAATCTCACAAAAATATTTATATAGTCATAAATCTAAAATATAAATCTACAAGTTTAATATTTTGAACTTCTTTAGATTCGGTCTCTAATATGATTAAAAAGAAACCTCTGTACACTGTCATGAAAACATAATTCTAAATAAAAGTATAGTTACTAACAGTACAATCTAACAACCTTCAATCCAGCAATTCAAAAGGGAATAATCAATTTACTAAAAATCAAAATGCTTGATTTGTAGCTGAAAGAAATTTGAAGAAATGAAAATGAGGAGAAGAAGAGTCCTAAAAGGAGAATAAATGGGCTAATTGCCCTTTAAACCAAACTCCACCGTCTCACAAGATTTTGTCCTGTACACTTTTTTTTTTTTTTTGAATTTTGGGCTATCCACCCTTTTTCTTTTTATGTACCTTTTTTAATTATTTTTTATATTTTTTTCTTTTTTTAACTTATTTATTTAATATTATTATTTCCACATTTTTACATCTATGTATTTTTACTAGTATTTATTAAAAATGTAATTTAATTATATGATCTAATTTAACCAAATTAACTATATTAATTAATTCAATTTATTTAAATTTCTAATTTAGTCATTTATTCAATTTCATTCATAATGTTGTCATGTGGTTTCTATGTACATCACACACTTATTTTAATTATATTCTAATTAGTGGACGTTACAATAAAACACTTATTTTACTTTATATATATATATATATATTCTTTTTGTTTGATTTTTAATATGAAATGTGTGGATTGCTCTCTTTTGTTTACATTTTTTTTAGTTTGATGAAATATTATTGTAGAATATGAAGAACAAAAATTAATAGAAAGAGATTTTGTATAAGGACCTTGCTATTTGGCTAGAATTTAGCTAGCTAGAATAAAGTTACATAAAATTAATATCCCTAATTAATGAAGATGAAGCAAATAAAATTACATTTCTAACCTCTCTATAAATTGATTCTAAAGTATTCATTCCTTCTCAAATTCCAAACATGAAATTTATTGTACATTAGTTATTGCATAAAAAGCTTTTATATATAGAGGAATTTTCACGGGATGCTGAAATTTTAGGTCTTTTTTATATTTACCATCAATATTTTTTATTTTCATTTGTACTTAAATTTATTTCATCCTTACCTATTAATAAGCCCTAGACTCATTCTTCCTAACATCTTCTGCAGCGATTGGTCATTAGGGGCTCGCAGTAATGGCGGCTTGTAACAATTGGTCATCTGCGTATTCTCTTAATTGCAGTACAACATCGATGACATTGTTTTGTTATGATTTGAAAGAAGAATGAAATTACTAGTAATTTGGGTTGTGAGAAGTTGTGAAGAAATGAAGTTGGTGGTGGAAGTGGCATACATGCATGTGAGTCGAGATTGGAGATAATAATATTTTATTTAAATTTTCTTCCCAAAATATACTGAAAGTATGCCCAAGGTATAGCGGACTTTATAGCTTTGTCCACAACTATTTTAGGCCAAGGTATCTCCAAGATATATCCAAAGTATGCCTAAGGTATACCAAACTTTATAGCCTTTTTGTTTACAATTGTTTTAGGCCCAAGGTATCCCTAACATATACCAAAGGTATACCCAAAATATATCAGACTTTATAGCCTTTTGTTCACAATTACTTTAGGCCCAATATATTCCCAAAATATACTCAAAATATGCTCAAGGTATACTAGACTTTATAATATTTGTTCACATAACTATTTTAGGTACAAAATATGTCTAAGATATACCTAAAGTATGACTAAGGTATACCAAGGATTATCTTATGTTCTACTAAGTGCTTTATGGCAAAGGTATATCCGAAATATATTCAAGATATACAAGAGGTGCTAAAGTCATTGTAGAAAATATTTTTTGGTAAAATTGAAAAAAATATTGATAAAAGGAAAAGTTGTAATTATTTCTCTTTTTTTCAGTATTTTTGTAAAATTTCCTTATATATATATATATATGTATGTATCTTGGACTATGATATTATAATTATAATAATAATGTAATATGGAGTTGCAATTGATTTGAGCCATCAATCTTAAAAATCAAAATTAGAATAATATAAAAAATATATAAATTGACATGTTAAACTATGATATGATTAATTTGTTCTAGAATCGATTGGTTCATATGGATTTAAAATTATATCTTTGTTTGGACTTTTTTACATTTTTATTACACTTTGATCAATTTATAAATTTAAGGATAAGGTACAAATATATTTTTTAAATTTTTATAAAATTTTCATATATATCCTCTAAAATTCTCTTTATTACCAAATCAACACAAGAAAAAAAAACTGACTTTTAATTTGAATTTAAAGTTATTATAGATGTGTATAATTATTTTATTATGGTTATTGTACTGTTTTTCACAGTTATACAAATAAAAGTATTTGATTTTTTTTTTTTAATTTTAGTATTTTGAACCTTATCCCTTAAACTTATTCCACTTGGTTTCTATATGGTTTTCTATATAGTTATTATAGATACTTATTACATTTTGGTGCAATAAAAATTTTAATATTGTTATGCTTAATTTTTTTTGTATTAATTTATTTATTTTTATTATAAAGCACATTAAAATTCTTGTCTTCAAACTTTCTAAATTCTACTTTTAATTTATTATAGTGTAATAACTAATACATTGATAACTAAGCATTATTTAATACTTAATGTACTACATGGAGATATTATTATATTGACTTCATTAGATTAGACATCTTAATTTGCATATATTATTTTAAATGTTAATGTTATAAACTTAATATACATGTGAACCTACTTTTATTGTTGAATATTTGATTGAATTTTAATTCGATTTAACATGAATTTTTAATTCGTGATTCTTTGTATTCATAATTACATGAACAATTGGTTTTCATTTATATAAGATTTTGTTCATATAATGACTCAGCAATGACCAAGTAATTATTATTATTATTATTATTATTAAAAAAAACCAAAAAAGTCAAAGCATGGCCAATTCGGCAGAATTCAATTTCTTTTATATCTCATTTGGATTTGGATAGAAGGATTTTAAATCCATGCAAATCTATAAATTATAAAAATTTTATTATTTAATTTTCAATATAAATCAATCATAAATCGTTAAACAATAAAAAAAATTATGTTAAAATTTACTTAATCCAGTTACTCAATCAATCTATAATTATAATTTTTAGCTAAATATATGATATAAAAAAGACTAAATACGTATTTCTTCTTTTTGTATTACTATTGTTTTTCATTTATTTCTTTTAGTATTTGATTTTGAATAAGAATTATAATAATCTTACAGGGAAAGTGAAAATTACGGAATATTTTATTTGTTGTAGGATCTTTTATTAATTCATTGGAGTTTTTTTTTTTATTGAAATAAATTAGCATTCATTGGTTGATTGATATTGAAAAAATCGAGCAGTAAAATTTTTTTTTAATAAAATTAGAAATTTTGCTCTTCATCTTTAAATATTTTTAAATTGAGTATTTTCAGATTTTATCTTTACATTACCAATCCAAGTAAATAATATTGAAGGAATCTGTCAATTCCAGAATAAATTTTTCTAAATTTGAGAAGAATTTTAGAGAAGAATATGAAAATTAAAAATCAGTTTTTTTCTAATTAAGGTTTTTAACTATTTATGGTTGAATATGATTTTTACAAATTTTGATATGGTATTTGGTTAGGATGGAATAAATTAGAAGGAAAAAAAAAGTTGAATTGTTATTCATTGGATCGCTCCATAATTAGTAAAGGAAAAATGTGTCATATAGTTAAGGATAATTGGTAAAACTAAACTGAACTTTTTAGTAATTTCTATTTTTTTTATTTAAATATATAAATTTTTAAAATATTATCAATTTATGAATTATAGTAAAACTTTATTAACATGATATAAAATTTCGGTAAGAGTAAACAGTTGTATTGATTAGAAAGTTGAGTCATTTTCGAAACTTTAAAATATTATTGTTTTTATTTTTCCTAAAAATTCTAAAACCTAAATTTTTTTTAAATTTAAAAAATAATACATGTAACCGTCAGTGCTTAGGAGTTGTCTAGTCAGCAAAACAATGAGAAATAAAAATTTTACTATAAGTAGAGTTTAACCGGAAAGATTTAAATTTTAAAATTTTAGAAAAAAAAAAACGATGACGTTTAAAAGTTTATAAGATAATTCAGCTTTTTAGTCATCACAATTTTTTAATTTCATCAAAATTTTATATCATGTCAACAGAATTTTTCCAGAATTCATAAATTGATAAATTTTAAAAATTTTGAGTATTTAAATAAAAAAATAAAAAATACAATTTAATTTTGATGCAATATTAAAAATTCAATTTATTTTTGACAATTATCCCTACAATTAATTAGTTAAAATTTTTTTAAAAAAATTCGAGAAGCCACATTTTTCAATTTTTCTTAGTTTTTTACATTTTAATAAAAAATTAAAATTAAAAAAAAAAAGAAAAAGAAAAGTGGGTGAAAGATGAGGGGAGAGAGAGGAGAAAATACTGTTTTATTGCAGTAGTTATTATTAAGAGAGAAAATAATCACTATACTTAATTTTACCTATAAAAAGAGATTATAGGCTTTTATTGAGGTGAATTTTATCGATGGTATTTAAACTATATATAACAATTCAGTATTTTAAAAATTATTTATAACATAAAATTATTTTAACTTTTATTTTATAACTAAAATAATTTTTAAAAAATTATATAAATTGTTACAATTGAGATATCATTTGTGAAATTTACTATTTTTATTGAAAATGGCAAATATAAGGGACCAATAAATTTGAGAGTGTTGATAGAAAGTATTGGTGGCAACTAGCATTCTTCTAAGGGTATACTATTCATTAAAAGAATCTAATTACTTGATTAACTCTAGCTATTAATAGAAAATAACTAAAATATTCATTCTAACCAGTTAGATTTTAACCAACTATGTTTATTGTTTGTATAATTAAACATCCATTACAAGTTCAATAAAGGAGTTCCAACAAGTAATGTACTCTTCAAACATTAACCCTAACAAAGTACAACAGGCAATCACATTCATTGAGGGCCCAGGTTGTCTAAGTCATGTCTTTCTCCTTTCTTTAATTTTATGATAAATATCTTATGAAACGTAGAGAAGTGGGCAGCAAATTCAGATAAAACTTTTTAAAAAGTAAAATAAAAAAGTTGGCAGCAAATACAACCGCCCCATGAATTTACGAATTTAAATTTCAATCACATAATTTTCTTACAAAATTTTGATAGAAAAAATATCAGCTTTACTTTAATGCTATTAATCAGGTGATTGGGCTGTAAAATTTTAAGTTTGAATTTTTATGAGACCTTATACCCAAAAAAACTCATAGATGAACATCAAATGATTTTTTTTTTTTAAATTTCAATAATAATAATAATAATAATAATAATATACAACCATGAGCCCTCCAATAGGATACAGGAAGAAGCACATCTTATTGGGTTATGAAATCCACCAAGGGATTCAACAATAATAATAGCAAAAACTTCATCAACAACATAATTAACTAGTGTACAAATTAAAATTTGAAAGACAGTATTCTAGAAAAAGAAAAAATTAAATATTACCATTTTGTTAGGGCAAATTACATAAAAAAAAAAAAAATGAACTTTCACTTTCCTATCAAAATAATTTTATTTTTTATTTTTTAATTTTTAAATATACATAATTTTAATTTTATATCAAATATAGTCTCAGGGAGAATTTAATTTAGTTTGGCATTGATGTAATACTCCGAACTAAAGTTTTTTTAAAATTAATATGATATTTTTTCAAATAATATGATAATAGTTAAAAAAATATATAGATCTATGCAGAATTAGATATCAAAAGATTCTGAGTTTGCATAGATATAATATATCTGCTCAAAATAAGTAGCATACAGGCTAGATATATGTAGACATAATTAAGTTAATGTAGACATACTTCAAGTATAAAAGCTGTCTATATAACTTGATAAAAAAAATTGGTTCGGAATGTCATGTTACTACCAAATCAAATTAAATTTCTCCCAATTATACATTTAATATGAAATTGAAAATATGTATATTTAATAATTAAAAAATAAATAATATAATTATTTTGATACTAAATGAAAGTTCAAAATTTTTTATGTAAATGGCCCCTTTAAAAAAAATTGCTGAATTTTGCTACAAAAATTTCTTATGCAGGAAGAACAAATTAAAAGTACTTGGGTCTTCATTATTTATCCATCCATATTTCTCCATGAATGGGTTGGCCAGAGACTTTGGTGGATAGCTATTAATGCAATCTTTCCACACATTACTAGTTGAATCCCCCAAGTCTCTCACCACTTCCCATAAACAGCTGTTGCATTTAAATCCTGCACCAAAACTTATCATCAAAATTCTATCTCTTTTTTTTAATCTTTTTTTGGCCTGCATATACCCCAAGACATACCACAAACTACTTGCTGATGTGTTCCCAAATCTATGTAGAGTCATTCTTGCCGGTTCTAAATCATAATCACTCAAATCAAGATTCACTCCAATTCCATCTATCACAGCTTTCCCACCTGTGTGTATGCAAAAATGATCAACTCCTGTTTTGAAGTTAATCACTGGCCTACTGCTATTGTTTGCACCTCCTTTGGTTGATGAATGAGCACTCCATTTTCTTATAAATGAGACAATCCAGAACCTTAATAGCTCTCTTGTGGGCAAGATCTTTGGGGAAATTTCTCTGAGATTGTCCACAAAAGCCCTTGTTGCTGCCTTTGGGAGTGTTTTCCCTAAGTGAAATCCTAATCTCCCTTTTTCATCTTCTTTTTGGATGCAACAATCATAGGATTCATCTCTAGAACCATGATGGGTTCTCACTAAACACTTGAGTTTGAACATGGATTTGTGCTTTAGTGCTCTTTTGTTTGTCAAAAGCATTGCACACCCACCAGAGCGGAACAAGCAATTGGCAAGAATCATAGATTTATCATTGCCAGCATACCAATTTGGACTCAAAGATTCTGAAGTGACTACAAGCACATACTTGTTCTTCTGAGTCTTGAAAAGGTTTTGAGCAATATTGATAGATATAAGACTAGCACTACAACCCATCCCAGTTAAGTTAAAAGTCTTAACATCTTCTCTCATTTTGTAACGATTTATGATCCTAGAGCTTAAAGAAGGTACAACAGATAACATTGACACATTAACTATAAGAACATCAATTTCTTGAGGAGAAATTCCTGACCTTAGAAAGAGTTTTCGAATGCTATCTTGAAAGAACTCTTCCATCTCGAAGATCCCATCTTCAAATGTTGGGGTTTCTTCTCTTCCATCAAAAACCATTCTCGGTCCATAAGTTTGCTCTCCAATGCCTGAACTAACTATGGCTCTTAAGAGAAACTTGTACTCATTTAGGCCAAGATTCTTGTTCCTCTTTAAAATCTCACCGCAGAACTGAGTGTCAAGTTTCCTATCGTCGCTCGGTTTATAGCACTCGTAATCAAGAATGTAGCATTCTTGATCTCTTTTGCCGTCGAGCCAACTCCATAGCAAGAAGAGGGGATACAAGATCAAGAAAGCACACATTAGCATGAGCAAATCCATCAAAGAAAATAAAGAAAGATAGAGAAAGGGGAAATGGCTGTGTTTGTGTTTTTGTGTAGGGGTAAAATTTGTTAAGATGGAAAACCAACAAATGAAAGACTTATTATATATAAGGAGAAAGATGTGCGAGTTGGACATGTGAATATGCTTAAGAAGTATTTCCATTGCTCAACCCCATAAACTGAGTGTAACTTTCGTATCAGTCTTTATTACAAATTCAACTCTAGTCACACTTAAGGTATGTAAGAGAGCAAAAACAAATATATTTTTCTATGTAATAATTTTTATTGGAATTAAAACCGTGATTATCATAAAATGCATTAGAATTGTATGGGCCAAACAGCTGTACTTAATAATCGATAGACTCGCTGTTGTTTCAAAATGAATAAATTATTTTAGCTTAGTCTGCATTTGTTTGCAGAAAATAATGTGTTTCAGATTGGAAAATAATTTATTTTTGGTTATTTGGTTGTACACATAAAATTTTAAGAAAATTATTTTTCTAGTGTTTGGCGTATTTTGAAAAATATTATTTTCTTTTACATATAAAAATCTATTAAGTATTTAAAATATTTCAAAATTTGATATTTTTAATCTATAACTATGTATAAACGAAAATTACATAAAATAATAATTTAAAAAAAAAAATTTCCGGCGCCCAGCGCCAGTAACCGGCTATTGGTGGTGGCCAAATGTCATTAGAAGTAATTTTCAGAAGTTAATATACTAATTAATATATATTACTTATTTTTAGTATAAAAAAATTTATTTATATAAGTGTGTCAATATAAAAAAAAAAATAACTTTTCATTCTCGAAAGAGAAAGTCATTTTTCTAAAAAATGACTTAATTTTCCTTTTGACACAAAATATTTTTTATTGACTAATTTCCTGGATGCACCAAATACAAGAAAATATCACAAAATAAATGGAGTCTAAATACTCTTAAATTTCCGATATGGAATTCTTTTCAACACACTCTCTCAAATACAATAGATTTTAGTCCAGTTTTCACTTAATCTACCATTTTTCTCTGACGAGGTCTTTTTTATTTTTTATTGAGTCACAAGCTTATTTAATCCATAATCCGGTTGGGCTTTGAATTTTACTGACATAGTCCATCGTCATGCGATCGTTATTCCAATTATGGCTCTTATACTATATTAAAATATTATGCTTTAAGATTGTGATATTATAGACTTGAGTCTATATAACAATATAGATTTAGTTTGTATTTTTTTTAAAATACGGTAGTAATTTTATAAATTTGTATATTTATTATTATTTGTAATCAAATTTATTTAAAATACATTCTATATTTATTTGATTTATATGTTTATTACATTTGCAAATAGATTTATTATTATTTGTAATAAAGTTTATTTAGAATATATTCTATATTTATTATTATTTGATTGTATGTTTATTATTATTTGTACACACGTTTATTAAAAAATCTTAAACAAAAAAACTTCAAAATCACAATAAATAGAAGAAAAACTGATTATAAATAATAATGAACAAGATCCATATAACTACATGGACACATGTCCATAGAATAATTTACCATTGTAATACCATATTAATTTAATTATATTGGCCTAAACAATTGAGCTCGATAATTGTCAATTCACCATTTTCCTCGTAATAACATAAATTAATTTGAAATTAATTAGGTGCCACATAACTATAAATTCTTTTTCTATCCCTCCTTAAATTTCTGAGCTGGTATTCTTAATTTTCAACAAAATGGAAATAGTCTTTTACAGCTTGTTTCCATGCCATCTTCTTAGTTGTAATATTTATTATCATGCCTTTTCCTCTTTATGGAAGAAAACCTATAATATGCAAATTGCACACCCTAGTACTCTCCATCCAAATTATATGAAATTTTAAAGGAAAATAAAATTTATTTCTGGATCTTCTCATTTCTCAGTTTCAGATTTCTATAGATGCTTAAATGTCAAAGCCATTATAGTTCACAGTTAGAAAGCTTACCCAATGTATGTTAGCCATATTTAAGAGAGGTATGGTGGTAGATAGAAAGGAATAGAATAATATATAATACTAGGTCCATCCCGTGCATTACACGGTGATGAACTTTTTATCTAATTAACAAACAATTAAAATATGATTTAAATTAATAAAATAAAAATGATACATTATATTTTATTAAAAGTAAATCAGAATAAATATACACTAAACATTTTGGAAAACTTCTTTATATACAGTATTGTGGTTGTTATGATAAAAATATTCCTATAAAATTATGTTATTATATAGGTCATAATTGTAGGATCGGAGTCAATTAGACTACTGATATAGAATATGGTCCCAGCAGAATAACCCCTGCTGTAATATTTTTTTAAGAAAATATCTTCATTAATAATTGCGTATGGACGTTCTTGTTTTTGTTCTTGCACACATTTTGTAACTTTTTTGCACATAAAAAAATATTAAAATAAAATATAGTTTTTATCAAAATAAATATTACTCTAATTAAATATATAGTTTTGCTCTTTTCATACATATTAAAATAATTAGATATCATATTAAAATGGAGAATTCTTATTATTCCTTTCACTTAAATTAGATATAAAATGAAAAATTTAAATTGAACCAATTTTATTAAGTATCACATAATGTAAATATTTTTTATTTGAATTTTCAAAAAATAAATGAAAATTTATCCATTATAGGGCATGTAACGCCCTTAAATAGGGCTTAGTAGGCCCATAATGAGTGAATCAATGAGATATGAAATGGTACAAATGAGTTATAATATAAATCAAAGATATATTAATGATGTATTATAAGTATTTTGGGATTTACATTAAGTATATGAAGTATATGAGGGGTATAAAGTTGGACTCGGGTCCTGGGCTTTGAAAGGGGTCGAAAGAATGAAAAAAATGAAGATTTAAAAGTGTCATGCCTGTGACCAAGGTTGTAAAACCAGTCCGGTCAATGAATCGGAAAAAGTCAACAGGTCACGGATTTAAAGTCGAACCGGAGTCGAACCAGTTTACGTAATATTTTCATAAAATATAACATGTTTCATATATAATAAAACATAATATGTCTTATACATAATAAAAATAGAGAATAAGTTATTGAAGATCTTTTCTAGTATACAAGAATAATATAACATATCTAATATTCTCTTTTTTATTTTTTTTAAATCATATTTTATATATTTGTATAACTAAACATTTAATTAATAATTAAATGTAAAGGTAATTTATAACTTGAAAATACAATCAGCCAAAATTTTTAAATTATAAAAGAAAAGTAATATAACAAAGAAGTAAGAAAAAACATAAAAATGAGTGAACAATCCCATATAAAAAAAAAGTAAGAATAAAGATAACATATCATTTTATAAATAAGGGTGAGTTAATTGTTTAAAAACATGTTTATTTTGACCAATTTGATTAGTTTATAGTTAATTCATTTAGTTTTGGGGTCAAATTTTCAGTTGAACCGGTTAAATTGGCTAGATTGGACCAAATTCAATAATTAAAATTTTTTTACAAAAAATTAAAAAAAGACCCCAAAAAACCACTCAAAACCGGCCAGTTCCCAATTTTTTCAGTTGAACCGGCCGGGTAGCCGATTTTTCTACCGAATTGTTCCCCCCGATTTTAGGAGTAAAAACCGTTCTGTCTAAGGGCCAGTTCCCGATTTTTCCGATTGAACCGGCCGGACCAATATGGTTTTTACAACCATGCCTATGACAATAAGTGTCACGGCCGTGACCATTGTAAAATTTGAATTCTAGGTTAAAACAGCTTCATGACCATGACAAAATATGTCATGGTTGTGACAGTCTACAATATAAATTGGACAACTTCATTTTCTTCATTTAAACCAAGTCCCCAAAGCCCCAAAACTCTGAATACACCTCCAAATATCTAAAACTTTACCTCCCACATGATTTTGATGGTTTATAAACCTTTAAACACAAAATCTAACATCAAGATTTGAGGAGATTCAATAAGGAAGAAGAAGAGGTTAGAGAGAGAAAGCTTGAAGCTTGAGAAGAGTTCGGTTCTCTACCAAATCAACTATATTTTTTGCCTTTAAGAGGTAAACAAACATATTTTCTCATCACCTCTTCATGATTTTTGGGGATTTATGAGATTGTAACCCGAAATGGGTAAAGACCCATTTGTAAATGGGAATGTAAGTGGTGAAATCTTGAGTTTGCTTGGAAAAAAACTTCCCTTTGAACTTGATTATGATGTTAAATACATTTTAGACAAAGAAATATGAAGAAAGAAACTATATTGAAGAATTTAAGTTAGGGTTTCGATGTCATATGGCTTTATATAGCTAAATATGACTTGTATTAATGGAATATAGCAATGTCGACTAGTACAGAAAAATGTCATTTGTATTTGTTTTTTTGACTCAGATGCGTCTGTCCATAAACAGACATATAAGAAGGAGATGCATTTAATGACTCTATCAGATGCGTTTATTAAAAACAGACGTATCTGAGCTACTTTGATATGACTATCTTGGAAGACAGACACATCTGAGGTACTTAGATGCAACTATTTTGGTTAAAACATATCATCAGACATAATCAAATGCGACCATTTTGGTCAAAATAGTCACATTTGAGTAGCTCTGATGTATTTGTTTTGGAGCATAGCAGATTTATTTGGTTTATTTTTTTTAATAAATTTATTATTTTTTGTATACCTATAACCTGCAGCAGCATAAAATGTACAATATTCTACACTTCAACTCAAGTCATTATAAGCTTTTCTAACATCTAAATTAAAGCTACAAGTATAAGATACAATTACAAGCATTCTACAACTACAACTAACTACAACTTCAACATATAATCCATTATAGACTTTTCAATAACTTAAACTGACAAGCATCATAAATAATTCATTAAACAATTCAAATTTAACAATCCAATTTCGAAAATAAATACTCATTACATAAAAGACACAATGAAACCATTAAACTTGCATTTTTTTTTAAAAATATATATAATAAAATACATATTCTAATCTACAAACACTTCAAAAAAAAAATTGTATTTAGAATTATTATATACACTCACGTGTAAAAAAGTAATACTACATTTTCCAAACTTTATCAACTTGTACCCGAGCATATGTTTTGCTTCCAAAAGTTGTCTACAAAATAAATTAAACACAAAATAAAAGACATTATAAAAATTATAAAAGCTAGCAAACTATAATTGTAATAAATTGCATATAAGTATCATAAATAATTAACATTACCTTAACCATTAACATATATGTGCTATATTGGGTTACTATATTGTACATATATCGCATTATATAGTACCTACATTCAACACTTCCAAGTTGACTTGAACACTTATAAAAAAACACAAAAAAAAGTTGATATGGGTACTAAAAGTGCAGGATGAAAATCAAATCTAACTAGTATACAGTATTAATACGGTAGAAGACATTATAAGAATTATAATAGCCAGCAAACTATAATTGTAATAAATTGCATATAAGTATCAGAAATAATTAACATTACCTTAACCATTAACATATTCGTGCTATGTTGGATTATTATATCGTACATATATTGTATTATATAGTACCCACATTCAACGCTTCCAGGTTGACTCGAGTACTTATAAAAAATACAAAAAAAAAAACAATTAAAAAAAGTTGATATGGATACTAGAAGTGTAGGATGAAATTCAAATCTAACTAGTATATAGGAATAATAAAATTCTTATGTTGATGAATTTCCAATTTAAGGAATTGGAGTTATCTCTCCCAGTATTAATATGGTATAATCTATATACTCTGAAAGATAAATTTATATTAAAACATGCAGTCAATATAACAAAAAATTAGAATAAGCTATTAGCGCAAGTATGATAACTTACATATTAATAGGTTCTCTAATAGGTAGTGGTTTACTTGAGTTGTTAAGATGATCCATAAGATATACCTCACTTCGTGAACAATTAAAAAAAATCAACATCTAGTGTTGACTGTAGATATACAAAATAATGTTAAATTAGTAAAAATGTTATGATAAAACGTAATACAAATATGATTAAATGCAAATAATCTTACTTTTGAATATATGGAAGTAGAATGAAATTCTTGTCCATATGTGCCTTCAGTGGATCTATCATATAATTTTGCATCGATTTTTTCTCCTTCATACATAGCCTATTTAAATAACTGGGACAGAAAAAACCAATTGGTGCAGATAATTGACTGTACACTCTATAAAGGCACTTGCATGCATGAATCACAAAACTAACATAAGTTCAAACTACATTAGAATATAGCACTTCAATATTTGCAATTTTAACTAGAATCACTTACAGCATAAAAATTTTCAGGACCAAGATATAGAGTCATTCCATGGAGAGGAGCTAAGAAATGTCTTCTCGTCCGACAAAGACTTCATTGTTCATTGTCCATTCCATCGAAGTGCATTGTTGCTGAGAAGAAGAAAGAAACGACGGGATCTTCAATGATCCATTCGGGTCTTTAGTCCTTGTGACCCAAATAATGAGGATGAATATCCTTCTCTTTTTTGGCTTTAGTC
The DNA here is from genome assembly GCA_949630135.1 of Balakata baccata. Classification (NCBI taxonomy): domain Eukaryota; kingdom Viridiplantae; phylum Streptophyta; class Magnoliopsida; order Malpighiales; family Euphorbiaceae; genus Balakata; species Balakata baccata. The sequence goes on from CATIWF010184696.1 coordinate 17,015, forward strand.
GTGACCCTAATTTGTTGTTAGCAAAAACATAAAATATAAAATATCAATATTATCATATTGCATAATATATAATAAAATGTGGTAATTTCAATAAAACAATCATTATTACTAATTTGTATAAAATATTATAATATGTGCTTGCAAAAAGTTGTACCTCAAATGATTCATTTTGATGTGCTATCTTGAATTTCTCACAATCCTCAGTAGACAAATAGTCATACTTTCCTAATGGGGATAATTACTGAGGATTATCAATCATTATAATATATTTTTTTATGAGGTGGCACTTGAAATCTTTTCATCGCTTTCCCGCATTTTTCAAAATTTTATTCTTCGTATCCAAAGTGTCTGGAACAGTGAACGCTTCCTACAAACCAACACTTTCAAGTCATTAGTGTTATTTATATTTTAAAATCATTAGTCTCATTTACATATTACATAATGGATGAATTCTTTTTTTTAAAATGTGCTATTTTGAAAATCTACTTTGATATCCTCCATATCATATCTTTAAGGCTCTTATCAACTTTGCTCCATATTGACATCGTGATCTTGACTTTTGAACGTGCCATAAGTCCAATATATGATTTGAATGTCTCCGAATTCGGCCCAATCGGGTTTGCGTTCCCATCCAACTCTATTGCCAATTTTCCTTCTCTTTTCTTTAGCAATTTTTTACATTTTGCACATCCTCTTTCCTTCTTCTTGACTGAAGGCAGATCGTCGTTTCTTGAAGACATATTTTCCTGCAATACAAGTATAACAAACATGTTATTATAATATAATTTTAGAACTAATTTATTTGAATAAATTAATTAATCAATTTATTTAAATCAATTGATCAATTTATTTAAATCAATTAACTTATCAATTTATTTAAAAACTATTTATTTGAAATAATTAACTTATCATTACAATACTATTTATTTGAATCAATTAACTAATCAATTTATTTAAAAGCAATTTATTTGAATCAATGTACTATAGACAAATTTGAATCAATTATTTGAGGTTTTCTATCCATAAGCCTTCAGTATGATCTGCATGAATGTAATTTGTATCTAAAATATCATCACTAATTAGGATATATAGCCTAATAGAAAACGAGGGAGTCTCATCGAACTAATCATACTCTTCCTCATCTACTACATCATCAATATCCACAATATGCCTTTTACCTTGAAGAACAATAGACCATTTCCTATCACTTAGGTCGACAATATAGAATACTTGTTTGGCCTGTGAAGCGACAATGAATGGATCATCTTGATAATCCAACCGACTCAAATCGACAAACGTGAAACCTTGCTCATCAACTCGAACACCACGTCAGTTTTCAACTCATTTACATAAGAAGAGAGGAATACTGAATTTCTTATTATATGGTTCTTTAATGTCTTCAACTACCCCATAATATGACATCGTAGCATTGGTTGGGCTAGTGTCTTTAGCATTAGCAAATTCTCTTGATGAAGCTATCAAAGTAATTCCATTATTTTGCATTGTACTTTTGTCATCTCGATGTTTAGTGTAAAATGTATATCCGTTGATGTCATACCCTTCATAAAACCATACACACAACCTAGGGCTGTATGCTAGTCATTTTATAGTATTAGTTATTTCATCTAGCACTTCTAACAATTATGCATCACATGGTCTTTAAGCCATCCAATAAAAGAACAATTGTGTTCATTTGTCAACTATATTTCACCTTTTGCAGGATTTAGATGCTTTAAAATGACTATATACTCTTCTAAGTATGAATGAACCTCAGTCAGGTGGTGCAACACAATTAGGTGTGCTATGTCATGCATTTGAGCACTAGACAATATGACTTTAAATTCAATCGTTCCTTAACCTCTGAGATTTCCCTTGTGACGAGACTTAGAAATTCCAATTCGTTCAATGCCTGCTAAGTAATTAGTGCAAAATTCAATACCATTCTTAACTGAGTAACCTTCAATTATACTGCTTTCAGGCCGATACCGATTCCTCACGTACCCTTTTAAGTACATGTACCTCAAAAATACCGGACCACACAATTTTATCTCTCTCGTAAGATGAATAACCAAGTGCACCATTGTATCAAAAAACGAAGGTGGAAAATACATTTCGAATTGACATAGGATAACAACAACATTAGACTGCAACTCAACCAAAGTTTCAGGATCAACCACCTTAAAACATATTGTGCTAAAGAAAAAATAAAGTCTTGTAATAACATTTCTAACATGATTTGATCGTATGCCTTGGATTACAATCGACAAGAATTGTTGCATCAAAATATGATAATTTTTGAAATTTCATATCAACTAACTTCAAATCTTTCATCGACACAAGGTTTTTTATATTTGATGAATACTGATGTGGAATCTTAACACCATAAAGACACTCACAAAAGCTTATTTTCTCCTTTCTAAACAGTGTATAACAGGCCAGAGGAAGATATATCCACTTTCTCTTATCTTGCGGTACTAATTCAATTTGTATGCCTATTTCTAACATGTCTTTTCTCATCTTTATACCATCTTTTATCTTTCCTGGTATGTTCAACAATGTCCCTATTATAGAATCACAAACATTTTTCTCTACATGCATAACATCAATAAAGTGTCGAACCAACAAATGTTCCTAGTATGGAAGATCCCAGAACACGGATCATTTCTTCCACGGACCCTTTTGAACATTCTTATTAGGTTTGCTAAATACATTTTCAATTTCTCTAATTTGTTCATGTACCTGATTTCCAGCTAAAGGCAATCGAGCTACTTGCATCTCGGTTTGTCCATTGAAAAGCTTTTTATTTCTTACAATAAGGGTGGTTAGGAGGCAAAAAGGTCTGGTGACTCATATATACATTTTTCTTGTAATAATTTAACCGTTGGTCCATTGTGTTTTTTGTTAGAGATGTGCCCAAAAGTCAATCGCCTTAAGCACTTAGTGTACACATTCATAAAGGCATTCTTTCATTATATTAATATTCATTTGCATATGAATTGATATAGATCTTAAACTGATTAATGAAAGTCCATGATATGAAACATAGCATGAAGGAAATCATGATGG
>CATIWF010184799.1:0-31405 GCA_949630135.1 Balakata baccata
ATAATTAGAAGTTTAGAATTTTCAAATAAATTTCCTGATGAAATTAAAGATAAAAAACAATTACAACGATTTTTAGGTTGTCTAAATTATGTTCATGAATTTTTCAAAGATTTAGGAATAATATGCAAACCTTTATATGATAGACTAAAAAAGAATCATAAACCATGACCAGAAGAACATACAAAAATAGTCAAAGAAATAAAAACCAGAATAAAAAATTTACCTTGTCTAAGTCTACCTGACCCAGAAGCATTTCTTATAGTTGAAACTGATGCAAGTGATAAAGGTTTTGGAGGTATATTAAAACAAAACTATAATAATAAAGAAAGTCTAGTTAGATATTATTCAGGATGTTGGAATTCAACCCAATCAAATTATTCGACTATCAAAAAAGAGATTTTAAGCATTGTTTTATACATTAAAAAGTTTGAAGATGATTTATATATGAAAAATTTTTTACTACGCATAGATTGTTTAGCAGCCAAATATGTTTTAGAAAAAGATGTTCAATTCCTCTTGAATTAGTACTACAGTTGGTATAATTAGTTTAAAAACCACTACTAAAATTTAATCTAAGTTTAAAATATCTTATTTTTACATTCACATCTTTACATTCATAAATCTTATATATATATATATATATATATTTTTCTTGTACTAATTTTTAAAATAGTTTTCAAATGTTTTTATAACCAGAGATAATCAAAACCTATGGATTCAAGAGGAATTGAAGAAGAAGATTACAGAAACAGAGGGAAAGAGAGAAGAATAGAGAAAAGGAAAAAAATTGAAATAGAGAATATATAAAAAAAAAAACAGAGAGAAAAATGTTTAATTCACCAGTAGAGTCCATATAAAATCTTTGATTATTTATAAATAATACTATGATCATCAATTGATTATGTTGGAAAAATTATGATTATGAGCCATTTTAAGAGGGTAATTCGGGTAGATTTCACAACTCAGTTTTGGAAGAAAAACTCAGATATGTATTTCTTGGCATGAAAACTATGAATTAATGTATTTATATGCTCAAAATGGAGAATGTATGAATAGACATTGAAACTCAAAGTAAACTTCTTGCTAATGAGATATAAAGAGGAAAAGTAAAAGTGAATTGTTTGTCTCATATCACTAAAATGTAAAGTTGGACTTGTATTTATATCTTAAAATGCATTCTTACATTGATAAAAAAAAAGTAGTATGAAAGATTCTCTTTCACGCGCTGAGATGCAGGGATGTGCAAATTCATAGTTCGGAATAGACCAATGCTCAACCTGCATACACAAATAACGGCCCAAAATTTAAGTCCAATTTTTACATTTTTTTTATTTCTGGAAGCAACACTCCCGTGTTAAATTATACGGCCAATGGTCTGGCACTCCTGTGTGGATCCACACGATTAGCCTTCTGTTGTGCTGCAATGGATTCTATACGTTCGTATGAATTGTGTTCCAAATTAATCTTTTGACTTTCTTATCTTTTAGAATTTTATTTTCTGATATTTCAAATATTAATTTTACCATTATTTGAGAGTTACAAATACATTATTGACAACTTTTAAAAGAGATTAATCACAATTAATCTCATATCTCCTTCATCTAGTATAAATAAGAGTTTTTGGCTTGTGTTGAAAATGGTTTTTTGAGAGTTGAGTTTGCTTCTTATTGAAAAAGTTTTTTTTTTTTCTTCTTCTTCTTTTCGAGTGATAGAAAGTTTGACAAATATTCAGTTTGCTGTAAATAGATGTTGTGTATTCAACAACTACTTGAGATCTGTTGTATCCTCGGAAGTAAATGTTAATTATCCTAAATACCGGTGGTAAAAGAAGAATTTATTTTATGGACACTGTGTAAAATACAAATTTCAGATTTGTTCTTCATTTTTCTCGTCTTTCTATTTGAATATTGAATTAACAATTCTTCTATTGTTGTTTTCCTAACAAATTAAAGACCCATCTCTCCAATCCACTTTCGGGTGATTTATATAAACGGTATTATAATAATATGACTCATGCAATTCAGTATTTAAACTATTATTTATAAAAAAAATTGCTTTAACTTTAATTTTGTAACACATAATGCCCTTATTAAGGTCAATTAACTCAAGTACATTAGTAAAAAATTCAATCAAAAAATTCCACAAGTAAAATGGGTCATATAAGAAAATTTTTTCCTTTATCAGCACTTTCTCACATCAATTTCTCATCAACCAAACAAAACCAAACATACCTCACTTTCTCGGTACTCAAACAATTATAGAAAAAAAAAAGGAAGAATCCAAACATTTTTTTTTTCATCATCTTTAGCAAGAGTAAATAATATGTTTTTTTTTCTTCTTCTTTGAATTTTTGATATAAAAATTACAAACTACTGGGGAAGAAAAATAATACTACAATAGCATGGAAGAGTTTGAAAAAAGGATCTTTGTAGCCAGGGATATTCACAAACTGCTCAACTCGCTCAAACCGAAACAATTCAAACTAACTTGTAATCAAACCGCAGTTTAAAAAATATAGTAGATTGAGTTAATTTGTATTTTTTTAAACTGTATTTTATGATTGGATTAAATTTTTTATATTTAAATTCACAAAATGATTCAAAACTTGCACAATCCGTATATATATAAAACTAACATTATAAATATATATTTATTTATACTAATTTTTATATTTATAATGCAAATTTGAAATCATAAATTTTTCTAAATTATAATGTATCATAATATATCTTTACATTTATTATCTTATTAAAAAAAGTAAAAGTGATAATTTATATTTAATTATATAAAAATATATTGTATAATTAAAAAATTAAAAAATTATTTATAAATGCCAATCATTATAAAATTTAATTAATATAATTAAAATAACATTTTTGAATTTTTAATATAATTACTACAATAATTTAAAAAATTGTTAAATATAGATTATTATTGTGAAATTTATGAATAGTAAATATTTTTTAAATAGGTAAATGATATTTATGTTGAAGTTGATGATGATAATGATAATTGAATGATAAAAGAGGTAAATGAAATTTTTACCTTTTTTTTTTAATGTTTAATTCAACTTTAAAAAATCTAAATTTTTATATTTATTTTTATTATAAATTTTATACATTTATGTTGACTTTTTAGTATTCTTGATCTTCAATAAAGTAATTTAATTATAATTTATTGTATATATATTTTTTTTAAAAATTTCTATTGTAATTTTTATAATATGATTTGATATTAAGTAATTTATGTGGTGAATTAAATATTTGTGTGACATTATAAATATTTATTTGTGAGACATTAATATTATTATTAAAAAATGTAAAAAGTACATAAAATTAAGAGGCAAATCGATCCAATCTAACCCGCATTTGTGGATTGAATTTTGTATATTTGTACATTGGATTGGTTGGAAACATTTTTCAATTCACAAATTGTTGATTAGATTGAATATTATGTTTAATCCGCACCAATCAAATCCACGAACACCCTATGTACAGCGCAACGAACCCATAAAAAGCAAAAGAGGCAAAAGTGTGAAAAATTGAAATTAATAATCGAAGAGAACCTTCTTAACAAATCCAAACAAAAATGAAAGTAGGTGACGACCTAGATTTGGAGAGTGCCTGGAGTTGTGTTGGGAAATTAAATAAATTGAAGAAACCAGCAAGTTTGATAGTGACGGGAATCGAAGAAATTGTAGAAACCCAAAATAACCTGTGAGTTTGAATGGTTTCTCTCTCTAATTTTCAGATAATTAATTAGTCCTTTGGTTCTGTAAATTCTATTTGATGGTGAAAGAAACTTACGTGAGATGGAATAAACCGAGAGAAGAAAGTTTCATCTTCGACATTTTTTAGAGTATTAAATGGAGGTTCGGATTTTTGCGGATCTGATCAAGAGCGATGATTTCTTTGACCTGACTTCGATATTTTACCGGATGAAAATTTATTAGATGATAACACGATCAAAGAGTTATGAAATATTTGAATTTTGGATATCTATAACTCTCATTTGTATAACCCCCTCGTAAATTAATTGTCTTATTTTATTGTAATTTATTCACATAATTAAATTTGTAATTCATAATTTTTAAATGTTAATTTCTAAATCTATAAATAGAAGTTTGGAAAATGAACAAAATCTTGTGAATGTACTTTCTTAATTCTCTCATTTCTTCCTCATTTCTACTTTCTATTCTATTTTCATTACATAATTTCTTTAGTTTATTATTATAATACGTAATCAACACGAATTCTTTTTACAAGGTAATAAGGTAGGTTTTATCTATAATTTTTATCTACTACAATTGATAATGATAAATAAATTTGATTAATTATTATATGTAAAAATGATTTCTTTTTTATTTTCAAATTCTATTATATTTTATATCTATGATCATAATAAAGTTTTATATATATGATCATGATAAAGTTTTGTAAGTCATAAACTTTTCTATTTTTATTATGTCTTATATTTATCTTCATCTTCTATAATGTTGTATATATAATCATGATGAATTTAATTTCTGTTTTGTATTTATACATTCTATATATTTCATATATTTCATATGTTTTATGTTATATTTTATATTATATCTTATGTTATTCATATATTAATATTTATGTATATTGCATCAATTTTATGTCATATACTTATATGTTGTCATATATTTTGTCATTTTTATTAGTTAACAAAATAATGAAACATTTAATATTATTTTAAAATTTTTCAATAATCTTATTATATTAGTATTTGTTGTGTTAAGACTATTATTACTTATATTCTTTTTTTTTTAAAATTTCATGTTGAATGGTTTTAGTGATGGTTAAAAATATGATTTTTATTAATTGATATGATTATTATGTACTACTTTTTTTTTCTTTAGTTTAAATATGTTTGGAAGAGACAATTTTATTGGAAAATAATCTAATATTAATAATTTGATATTTGATAATTGATAATAATTTTATATTTCTCTCTCTTTATAAAAAAAATTAATAATAGTATTAATAATTTGATTAATGTATTTGTAAATGTGCCTTAAATATATTTAATTGGACATAATAAATTGTAATGAAATGACATTTGATATTTATAGTTAATTGAAATTAAAATATTAAATGAGAATTATTAAGTGATTTTTATTAATTGATATACATATGTTACAATATATACATGTTATGTTATAATTATGATTATTTAATATATATATATATTTATATATGTATTTGTTTATTTAATTAATATTTGATTATTTGTTTTGTCATAATGTTAATTAATATACATGTATGTCTTTCTAATTAATATTTGATTATTTGTTTTGTCATAATATTAATTACAAAACTTGCAAGAGTTTATGATTTATGATATTAGTAAAAATAAATCATATTTATCATGAAATTGGAAGCTAAAGTTTTTCTAGATACGAATAGTTTTGGTAATACTAATAAAGAAGAAATTCAATAATTTAATCAAGATAAGGCTAAAACCTAGATTTTCCTTCGTTATCATCTTAATGAGGGGATTAAAATATGATTATATCACAGAGAAAGACCCTTTTGTTTATTGGAATAATTTGAATATTTTTAAATTGGATATGTACCTAAAGTAAATCTAAAATACTTGAAATAATTTAAATATTTTATTGATTGAATATGTACCTGAAGTATATCAAAATTTAGTTGATTTATATCAAAACTCCTTGAAATAGAAAATAAAGTATGTATTAAAAATAAAAATTGTACATACCAAGATGATAACTTGTTTTTGATTAATTAGGCAAGACAAACTTAGATATTGCACATTTTTTTTTTAAATAAGATAATGAGAAGATTGATCCATGAAAATGCCAAAAAAAAAAAGCATCCATATAATGAAATAAAGTTTATGATAAAATTTTTATTTATTTGTGCTTAAATACAATATTTTAATTTATATGATTGTATTATTTTAAAATTATGTTTTTAAATTTGTGTGATCAAGTAATATATTATATTATTTTATAATTACTTATTGCAATTTATTTATTTTTCTTAAGAATACGTAACTCATCAAGAAATAGAAAATATTTTTCTAATTTGACAATGATGGAAGCAAATGTTAGTACAATATCAGGTTCTGCAAACTTAATAGAAGACTATAAAATAGTTCATATCCTCTTAAGTAATGGAAAAAAAATTTATGATTGATAATGTGTTATTATCAATTAAATTAAAGAGGAATCTACTAAGTTTTAAAGACATGTGTCATAATAGGTATCATATTGAGACTTATAATCATAATTGTATAGAATATTTTTATAGTACATCAATAGTCTCACATGAAAAATAAATTTTGGAAAGATTGCCCGCGTTATCTTCTAGTTTATATTATACCAGAATTAGTGCAATCAGAGCACTTGTAGTAATGAACTAGAAGTTCATTGATAAAATTTTTTTTACTATTTGACATGACCAGTTGGGTCATCCCGGACTAATTATGATGCGTAAAATAATTGAAAATTCAAATGGACATCATTTAAAGAGCCAGAAGATTCTTCAATTCAATGAATTCTCATGTACTGCTTGTTATCAAGGCAAATTGATTATTTGACCTTCATTAGCAAAAGTCGGATTAGAATCTCCTGCATTTTTGGAAAAAATTCAAGGTGATATGTATGGACCCCTTCATCCACCATGTAGACTATTTATATATTTTATAGTAATGATAGATGCATATACACGATGGTCACATGTGTGCTTATTATCAACTCGCAAATTAGCATTTGCGAGATTACTTGTACAAATAATTAAATTAAGTGCACAATTTCTAGATTATTCAATCAAGTTTATATACCTTGATAATGCAGGTAAATTTACATCATAAGTTTTTATTGATTATTGTATGTCAGTTGGGATAACTATTGAAATACTAGTTGCCTATGTTCATACACAAAATGGTCTTACAGAATCATTTATTAAACGCCTCCAATTAATAGCAAGACCATTACTCATGAGAACAAAACTCCCAATCTCAACTTGAAAACATGCTATTTTGCATGCAGCAGCACTGATATGCATTAGGCCAACATCATATAATAAGTTCTCCCCATTATAGTTGGCTTATGGTCAGAAGCCAAATATTTCTCATTTAAGAATTTTTGGATGTGTGGTTTATGTTTCTATTGCTCTACTACAATGCATTAAAATGGGACCTCAAATATTTTTGGATGTGTGATTTATGTTTCTATTGCTCTACTACAATGTATTAAAATGGGACCTCAAAGAAGGTTGAGGATATATGTTGGATATGAATCTCCTTCTATTGTTAAGTGTCTTGAATCATTGATTGGTAATTTATTTATAGCACGGTATGCAAATTGTCATTTTAATGAGACAATTTTTCCAATATTAAGGGAGAAACAAAGCAGCTAGATCATAAAATTATGTGGAATGGATCATCTTAAGTATATCTAAATCCTCATACTAATCAATGTGAGCATGAAGTACAAAGAATAATACATTTATAAAATTTGACAAATCAATTGCCTAATGTATTTATTGACCTTAAAAGAGTGACTGAATCACCTATACCGGCTGCAAATGCTCCTAGTCGAATTGATGTCCCCATAGGACAACTTGCTACAGTTAATGATTATAAAGCATGCTGAAGCGTGGTAGACCAATTTGTTCCAAAGATAAAAGTTCTAGAAAAAGGAAATGAGCTAGTCAACAAGATGACCTAATTGAGGAGACAAACTTTTGAAGAGTCTAATGACATAACAACAAATAAATCTCTAGAAGAGATTCAGGTACCTAATAATAATAATAATAATAATAATAATAATAATAATAATAATAATAATAATAAAGAGATCTCAATAAGTTATGTTGTTATAGGAAAAAGATGGAATCGAGATAAAACAACCATTGATGACATCTTTACTTATAATGTAGCAATTGATGTTATGGAGGAAAATGAGGATTTAGAGCAAAAAACAATTGAAGAATGTCAAAATAGAAGTGATTGGACGAAATAGAAAGATGCAATACAGACTGAATTAAATTCACTTAATAAATGTGAAGTTTTCGGGCCAATAGTTAAAACACCCTAATGTGTAAAACCCGTTGGATACTAATGTGTAAAACCCGTTGGATACTAATGTGTATTTGTGTGAAAATGAAATGAAAATAACGAAGCTGTAAGATATAAAGAAAGACTTATAGCACAAGGATTTTCACAAAGGCATGATATTGATTATGAACAAACATATTCTCCTGTGGTGGATGTAACAACTTTTCGATACCTTATAAGTCTTGCAGTATATGAAAGACTTGATATGCATCTTATGGATATGGTTACAGTCTATTTATATGGTAATCTTGACAATGATATCTACATGAAAATCCACGAAGGATTTAAAATGTCTGAATCACAAAACACAAAATCCCGAGATATTTATTCTATCAAGTTGCAAATATCATTATATGGTCTAAAACAATCGGGACGAATGTGTACAATTGTTTGAGTAAATACTTGTTGAAAGAATGATATAAAATAATCCTATCTACCCATGTGTTTTCATAAAGAAATCAAAAAATGGATTTGCTGTTGTTATTGTATATGTTGATGATTTAAATATTATTGGAACTCCTGAAGAGCTTGCAAGAGCAATTGATTATTTGAAGCATGAGTTTGAAATGAAAGATCTTGGAAAACCAAAATTTTGTCTTGGCTTACAAATTTGAGCATTTAGCTAAGTGCATAAATCAGCTTATATAGAGAAGGTCCTTAAAAGGATTTATATAGATAAAGCACATCCATTGAGTACGCTAATGGTTGTGAGATCACTTGATGTGAAAAAAGATCATTTTCGACCTCGAGCTTATATAGAGAAGGTGCTTAAAAGGATTTATATGGATAAAGCACATCCATTGAGTACACTAATGGTTGTGAGATCACTTAATGTGAAAAAAGATCATTTTCAACTTCGAGAGGATGGAGAAGAAATTCTTGGTCCTGAAGTACCATATCTTAGTACAATTGGTGCATTACTATATCTTACTAATATTATACGACCTGATATTATATTTTCAGTAAGTTTATTGGCAAGATGTAGTTATTCTCCAATACCAAGGCATTAGAATGGAGTTAAACATGTATTTCATTATCTCTGAGGAATAATTGATTTGGAATTATTTTATTCAAATAAATCTGTATCGAAACTAATTGGTTATGCTGATGCAATATTTTTATCTAACCCACATAAAGCTCGATCCCTAACAGATTATATTTTTATGAGTGGTGAAATTGCTATTTCATGACGATCAACAAAACAAACTTTGATTGCTACATCTTCAAATCATGCTGAAATAATTGCAATTCATGAAGTAAGTAGGGAATGCGTATGGTTGATACAAATGACGCAATATATTAAAAAAAAAAGCGGTTTATCTGTTAGCAAAAGAACTCCTATGGTGTTATATGTAGACAATGCAACATGCGTAGCATAGTTAAAAGGAGATTACATTAAAGAAGACTAGACAAAACATATTTCTCTTAAGTTATTCTTCACGCATGATCTTGATAAAAGTGGATAGATCGATGTTCAACAAATTCGATCAATTGATAATTTGACAGATTTATTCACAAAAGCTTTGTCCACTGCAACATTTGAAAGGTTGGTACAGAGCATTGGAATGAATCAACTTAGAGACTTGAAGTGATGTTTTTATAAGGGGGAGAAAATCCACGATGTGCTCTTTTGCTTGACTAAGGTTTTGTCCTACTGGGTTTTAATAGCAAAGTTTTTAATGAAATAGCTTCATATGCATATTATATAAGAAATGTACTATTTTTTCTTTACTAGGTTTTCTCCTATAAGGTTTTTCTAGTAAAGTTTTAATGAGACATATTCTTGTTAATGGACATCCAAGGGGGAGTGTTATGAAATATTTGAATTTTGGATGTCTATAACTCCCATTTGCATAACCTCCATCATATATTAATTGTCTTATTTTATTGTAATTTATTCATATAATCAAATTTGTAACTCATGGCATTTGAATACTCATTTCTAAGCCTATAAATAGAGGATTGGAGAATGAATAAAATTGATGTGAATATACTTTCTCAATTCTCTCATTTCTTCCTCATTTCTACTTTCTATTCTATTTTTATTACATAATTTATAACACAAATAAAGTTGATTTAGAGTTTTAAAAGAGAGAATGTGAATTGCAAGAGAGAGAAAAATGAAATAAAATTAAGAAAAATATGAGAGAAAATATTGATGTTACTTGAATTAATAGTTAGATGGAGGGAGTTTTGTGTTATAGAATTAAAATTAAAGTGATTTTCTATTACAAATAGTAATTTGAATACTGAATTGTTATCAATTATATAGTTAGAGTACTGTGTATGTAAATCGGCCACTCTCTCCCCTCTACCAATAATTGTAATTGAGCCATATTAGTAATTCCCTTCAACTTCTTGCTAACAAAATAAGTCTTAGCATATGTATCATCAATTGCTTTGTATTTCCCAAACTGCCCTTGAGCTCCATTATCAGCAATATTCCCCTACATCCCCACATCATGGTTGCATTTTAACAGTTCTTCTAAGGTCATAACAATACCCCCTTGTGAAGAGCCAACCTTTGTCCTCAAGGTTGAGAGTAGGATGCTTGAATTGAATGAATCCTTGATCTCCTGTATAACTTCATCCACACGCATAATGACCCACTAGTTCAAAACTTGGGAAACTTGTAGTTTGTCTAGTTGAATTACCATTCTATCCAATATAGAAGTAGTTCCTCATTTAATTGTCTTTGAGAAGTGACATTACAAAGTGTTATGATGGCTATGTTGAGGGCATTAAAGGCTTGATATGTGGTAGGAGTCCATTGATGCTTGTCAAATCTTATGAAAATGAAATTATCCAATGATTTGTGTACAAACCTTTTATAACTCTTAATAAACTTTTTATAACAGAAGATCTCAAAGCCCTTTAATAGTTTTGGAATTGGCCTTTTAATGGTCCTTTTCAACAAATTATGCAATTTCTAATTGGTTCTAGACTTCAAAATTGCTTTCTCCATTATAGAGTTGCAGATGAAGACAAAGAATACAGTTCTAAGTCTTCAAGGAGAAAAAAGAAACCTCAGCGATGTTCCTCTGAGAATCAGTTTCATGACAGGTATGATAAAGGAGATCCTTCCATTGGTCTATTGGGAGAACCCTCAAGAAAATATGACTATGTCGTTTTCTACTCTGCACTTTCCCACTTTACTAATCCTTTACCTACTCTGTCACCTCCTCCTTCATGGGGTGATGATTTCCCAGAAGATATGCCTCCTCCTCCTCCCAGACCTTTACCTCCTCCTCCTCCCAGACCTTTACCATGTTAAGAAATCAAAGGCCATTGAATTATGGTGTTTCATCCAATCAACAATTAATACCATATAATAACTTTCTAATGGAAAATTTTTTATATTAATTTTGAATGGATGACTAATTTTTTGTCAAGGAAATCCTATACATTTGGATATGCTCTACATTTTATGACCATTGGCCATTATGACAATGAGTGGAGTAGCTCTAGTAATCATTGGATTGGTCTTTCTGCAATTGATGGATCCAAAAGCTATGGGTACTTCCATTATCAATTAAGATCACATTTGAGGTTCTTGCAACCATTCATTTTATTTAAAGTTTGGTAGGTGATGCATGACCAAGGAATGTACATAGTGAGCACCACTAAGTTGTTCTTCTGCTTCCATATGCTATTACCCTTGTAATTTTGGTTGCTCAGTATATATCTCCTCTTTAAGTAAACCATTGAGGAAGACATATTTGGCATCAAATAGAAAAAGCTTTCAACCATTCTAAGCAGCAAGAGCAATGAGAAGCCTTATGCTCTCCATTCTCGCAACAGGTGCAAATGTATCTGAGAAGTCCATTCCATATTGATGTGAAAAGCCTTTGACAATCAGCCTCGTCTTGATTTTATTGATGTTGCCTAAACAATCACTAATAAAGGGAGATGAATTGATGAGAAATTAATTTTTTTTCTAAAGACAATATAAACAAGATAAAGAGAGAGATAAGAGAAGATTAATACACAAGATTTATAGAGGTTTAGGTGTTAACTAATCCTACTCCTCTCCCCAATTGCAATTAGGAGTTCTACTATCTAGTTCCTTAGATTACAAATAGAGTTTTGCTAGATCACGCCCAACTAGGTGTAAGGCTCACACCCAAATTTTTCTTGTGTTTTGTTGGCTTACATATAGCTCTTATACAAGATACTCAAGCGTTTAAGGCTAACACTTGAACCTTACACAAAGTAGATGAAAGAATTAAAGATGAAAAATCAATTAGTAAGAGTTTGACACACTAAGAGTTGGTAAGGTAACATAAATGACCTTTTAGTAGAGTATTTATACTTATCAGCCACTAATTAGCCGATATAAATGCTGCCATAACTCTTCTAAATGTTCTTTTATACAAGCATTTAATACTGACTGTAGAAGCCCTTTCACCATCGGGAATAGGTGGTTCACGGTCACGAATAATCTTTGTCCACTAGTTAATGAGATGTGGCTTGTCCTGATTGAATCTTGGCTCTAACAACTATATTTGATCAAACCTCATGTTTGAGACATATACTTCTTGAGCGGGAACTTCTTTTTCTATTCAATTTTCCAGTCATGAAGTTGAACATGAAGATGAAATTGGGACTTTGGAGTTCTTGGTGTCGAGCAATTTGCAGGGACAAACTATTTCTCAATCCAGAACTTGTCAAAGCTTAGATGTCCACTATGAAGTCTTAGGACATGTGGCACTTTGTGGTTGAAGTGCTTTCCAACGGTCATGTCCATTCAAAACTTTCCGGGCATAAAAATACTTCACGGTTGCGAAACTAGGCTTCCTGGTCTTGTTCCCATCGCGAACCTACCCATGAGCTTGCCTGGAACCTTGGCTCATTTTCATGACATTTACCTAAGTGGGAACTATCCTTATGCGGTTGCAAAATGGTTCACGAGCGTGAGTTCCTTCTCGCCGATGCGAACAATGTGTCTTTGAGACTTGATTGATTTGTTCATATAGTAATGAATTCTTGGGTACTTGAAACTTGGTATGTTATCAAAACAACACTTAATGAAGATATTAGTATCCTTTAATTTGATTATCAAGATCAAAATAGAGATCAATCACCCTAAGATTAAAAATTGAAAATACCATCTGAATTATATTTGGCTTTAAGTGCCTATTTAACACCAATCACATTTTTGATGCTTGGTTAGTCAACTAGTTGTCAAGTGTTGTTCTTCTCAATCATCTTCAATTCTTCTTTCATTGTCTCAAACCACCCTTATGAAGTTGTTGCTTATTTCAAACATGAAGGTTTAATTAAGACAACATTTCATCTTGCATACACATCTAAAAGTAATCTTGTTCCTCTCACAACTCTTTTAGAGTCAGAATATGAAATATAACTTGACTCTAGCTTTGAAATAGTTACATTATGTTCATGGGAAACATTTGCTTGATATAGAAAATCACATTAAGGTTGTCATGCCTTTTCCCAATTTCAAACTCCAACCTCTTCAAATTTAACATTTTTTGTGCCTGCACATCAAACACTCTATAAACTTTGTTATTGCTATTATAGCAAATAAACATGCATTTAAGAGACCTTTCATCAAATTTCTTTCTTTTAATATCTGGAACATATATGTAGTGGAATAAACCAAATAATCTAAAAGGACCACTAAACACTTGCCTCTAAACCAAGCTTTATATGGAGTTTTTTTTTTTGCTCCTCAATTGTCAATTGTTTAGCAAGTATACAAATGTGTGTACAACTTTTGCCCAAAACTTCTTTAATATATTTTTCTCAAACAAATGACACTTGGCCATCTCAATGATTATTTTGTTTTTCCTTTCACTCAATCCATTTTGATGAAGAATTTAAGGAATTGTAAGTTGATGATGAATACCAGCATTGGAATAGAACTTGTTAAACTTTTAAGAGGTATATTTCTTACCATTATAAGACTTGATTACCTTACCTTGATTTGGGAACTATTTTCCTTCTCAATCCATGCTTTACACTTTTGAAATACAACAACTACCTCTGACTTCTATTGAAGAAAATAGATCCAACACATTCATGAGAAGTCATCAATAAACAATATAAGGTATTTGTTACCATTCAATGTAGGATTAGCCATAAGACCAAAAACATTGGTGTGAATAAGTTGTAATTTTTCAACAGGTCTCTAGGCTAGATTTGAAAGAAATGGCTTTTTGGTTTGTTTTCCAAGTTGACAACCTTTACATACATTACAATTATGAATTGCAGGATATTATCAATCAAAAGTTTGTCATGCATTTGCTTTAAAGAAGAAAAACTAATGTAACGCCTATATTTAATCTATATACATTTACATTTACATAGAAACTTTGAATTCAATTTGAATATTTCTTAATATCATTTGCATGAACATTTTGATTTGAATAAAATGCATAATGGAGAATTGAAAATGTAATTTTGGTATGTTACATTATTGAATGAATAACAAGTAATTTGTTTGTGTGTGTGTGTGTATGTATTGCTATTACAAACTAATGAAATCAAAAGATATATATTTGTACTAAAGCAAGACAAACTTGGAAAAATGAAATGTGTAAAAGATAGATTTGGAATCTTAGTTAGGGAATAAACCATGGCTAAAGTGGGTTATTAAGACATCAAATTAACCAAATAAGGCACATTATGAGGGGTTTAGTAAGACATATGAGGTGGCAAAAGGAATGGTGAAGGATGAGGTGTCAATCTTACATAAGAGGTGGAATTGACTAAGAAAAAAATGGGTTATGTTATTAAGGGATAAAGGGAACGAATTTTGGAGCAGAAAAATAAAAGAAAAGTGGTCTCAAGAGAGAAAAAGGAAAAGTGAGATAATGTTGGAGCACACAAAGAATCAATCCATAAGATGTCAAGAACCAAAACCATACAAGTGATTTTAAGTTGAAATTAGTACGTGTATTCTTTGAATCATTCTTATTTTCTGTTAGGGTTTAAAGAAATTTGGGGAAAACTCTATCTACTTAATAACTTACATAATTAAGGTTTAATTAAGTATGGAATAGGGCAAAATTCGTCAAAGAAATGTCAAGTCTGATTAGTTTAAGAGTATGCTATGCTTGTTGGATAGTTATCAAATTTTCATGCATGGAACCGTCTAGTTGTCTTCATTATCTTGAGTTACACATCTCCAAATTATGTTTTGTTTGCTGCTAAAACTTCTTATTTTTGACTAGAGCTTGATTCTATTGTTTATGCCATCTTATTGAAGCATACATTTAATTGCTACAGCTTCTTGTGCAGGATTGCTATTGGAAATCCTATGCATATTTTACTTCTGTAATTTTTTAATATCTCAAGTTATATAAATGCAAATAGTGTAATTCTTATTTCTATAGAAACTTATAGATATGACCTATAAATGTTTAGCTTGGCTCAGATGTTAATTCGATCATATTTGGCATAAATAAGAAGTAAATAATGTGGTAAGCATAAACTCATGTCACATGATTTTGCATTATGTGTGCATGGCACTATAGAACCACTGGGGTATAATATATGTGTATCTATGCCTACTAGAATGTTGTTATGGTAAATAGTGTGGTAAGGTCATGTCCCGTGATAGTAGACGGTGCTACCTTGCATGCCGATCTGATTATCATTAATCTAAGAGAATTTGATGTTATTCTAGGCATGGATTGGTTATCTAAACAAGATGCAATTATTGGTGGTCAAACAAAAGAGGTTCCCAAGGAAATTCAGGGCCAAATAAAGGTAGTGATTGTAAGAGACAAAAATAGTTCCTACTTGTTTAATTTTAACTATATTTGCATTTTAGTTTATCAATGATAGGTGTGAAGCATATTTGGCTAATGTGATTAATGTGACTAAGGCTAGTCTTGAAGTGATAGACATTCCTGTGGTTAGGGAATTTCTTGATATTTTTCTTGATGATTTACTTGGTCTACCACCACATCAGGAGGTTGATTTTGAGGTTGAAACTATTCTAGAGCAACACCTATTTCTATTGCACCTTATAGGATGTCTCTTTTAGAATTGAAAGAACTATAAAAGCAATTAGAAGAGTTACTTGAAAAGGGATCCATTAGACCAAGTACTTCACCATGGGGAGCACCAGTATTATTTGTGAAAAAGAAAGATGGTCGTATGTAGTTATGTATTGACTACAGGCAATTAAACAAAATTACAATAAAGAACAAGTATCCTTTACCTAGAATTAATGATTTACTTGATCAATTGAAGGAGACCATAGTGTTTTCCAAGATCGAATTAAGATTAAGGTACTGGCAACTTCGAGTAAGTGAGCAATCCATCTCGAAGATAGAATTCAGAACTAGATACGAGCACTATGAGTTTGTTGTTATGCCATTTGGGTTGATGAATACACTTGTAGCTTTCATGTCATTAATGAATAAAACTTTTCAGCAATATTTGGATTAGTTTATAATTATGTTTATTGATGATATCTTGATTTACTCTAAAAGCAAAGAACATGAGAAACACATTAGAATTACCTTACAAATTTTGCGAGAAAAGAAATTGTATGCAAAGTTCAGTAAATGTGAGTTCTGGAAGGAGGAAATAACATTCTTAGGGCACATTGTTTCTAAAGATGGAGTACAACCAGATCCTTCAAAGGTCAAGTCCATATTCGACTGAAAACCACTCGAATGTTTTAAAGGTATGAAGTTTTCTAGGTCTAGCTGGATATTATAGAAGATTTGTGAAGGATTTTTCTGTGGTTGCAAGGCCTTTAACGAATTTGCTAAGCATAAATATATCTTTTCATTGGAATGAAATACGCTAATAGAGTTTTGAAGAGTTCAAAAAGAGACTCACTATAGCTCCTATACTTGCATTGGCATCAAGAAATAGAGGATAAATGGTTTATACAGATGCTTCAAAACAGGGCTTAGGTTATGTATTAATGCAAAATGGGAGAGTGATAGATTATGCTTCCAAAAAGTTATGGCCTCATGAGATGAATTATCCAACACATGATTTAAAATTAGCTGCCATTGTTCATGCTTTGAAGACTTGGAGACAATACTTGTATGGTGAAACATTTCATATTTTTATAGACCATAAAGCCCTAAGTATATTCCTACTTAAAGGGAATTGAATCTAAGGGAAAGAAGGTGAATGGAGATTTTGAAAGACTATGACTGTACTATTGAATACCATTCAGGAAAAGTGAATGTAGTTGCAAATGCTTTGAGCAAAAAATCAATGGACTATTTTGTAGGTATGATCTGTTGCAACATGGAATATTTAGTAGCACTTTAGGCTATAAATGTTTTGTTAGGGATTAGTAATGGACACTTATTGGCAACATTATAAATCAAACCTTCACTTGGAAATCAAATTAAAGATACACAAGATGAAGATCCATATTTGTAGAGAATGAAACAAACAGTACAATCTGGGAAGAACTCTCAATTTGAGGCAAAGGAAGATGTTGTACTTACGCGAATCGTATATATGTGCTAAATATTAGAGATTTGAGAAAGGAAATTATGAATGAAGCTCATAAAGGCTCCTTATGCAATACACTTAGCTAATACTAAAATGTATTAGACTTGAAGCCTTTTTATTGGTGGCCTACTATGAAGAAGGATGTGGCAAAATTTATGGCTAAATGTATGATGTGTCAACATGTTAAAGTTGAGCGTTAGGCACTTGCAGGCAAGCTACAAGCTTATTCCACACCAAAATGGAAATGAGAGCAAATTACTATGGATTTTGTTATTGGGTTGCCTCATACTTTTCGAAAGCATGATGCAATTTAGGTGATTATTGATAGACTCACTAAGTCTGCACATTTTCTACTTGTTCAATAAACTGATTCATTAGATAAATTGGCTATGTTATATGTTTCTGAGATTGTGAGATTGCATGGTGTTCCTACATTAATTGTATATGATAGAGACCCTTTATTCAGTTCACATTTTTGGGATAGTTTACAAAAGGCTTTGGGTACAAAGTTGCATTTAGTATATCATTTCATCCTCAAATAGATGAACAGTCAGAAAGAACAATCTAGACATTAGAGGATATGATGAGAGCTTGAGCACTTGAGTTTAAAGATAATTGAGATGATCATTTTCCATTGATAGAGTTTGCCTATAATAATAGTTTTCACTCTATCATTGGTATGGCTCCTAATGAGGCTTTATATGGGAGAAAATGTAGGAGTCCAATATGTTGGAATATTGAGGGAATGAGGCAACCTGAAGGACTTGAAATTGTACAAGAAATAGTGGATAAAATTTAAATGGTGAAGTAATGTTTGAAGGTAGCTCATGATAGATAAAAGAGTTTTGCAGATAAGCATTGAAGAGAAATGGAATATGTTGTAGGTGATAAAGTCTTCCTATTGGTATCTCCATGGAAAGGAATCGTAAAGTTTGGTGAACAAGGGAAATTGAGTCCAAGGTACATTGGGCTGTATGAGATTACAAAGAGGGTTGGACCATTGGCGTACAAGTTAGAATTACTAGAAGAATTATCTTTTATTCATGATGTTTTCTATGTTTCAATGTTGATGCAGTTTAGATAAGGCCAGCCAGAGATTGAGAATACAGAAAAGTTAACTTATCAGGAAGAGCCAACATAAATTTTGGATCAAAGAGTGAAACAACTAAGGAATAAAGAAATTCCCATGGTAAAGGTTAAATGGAGCTACCACTCACCTAAGGAAGCAACTTGGGAGGTAGAAGAGCATATGAAACAGAAATATCCACATTTGTTCCAAGATTATGATATGTCATTAAATTTCAGGGATAAACTTTTCTAAGGAGGGGAGAATTGTAACGCCCATATTTAATCTACATGCATATGCATTTGCATTTACATAGAAACTTTGATATCAATTTGAATATTTCTTAATATCATTTGCATGAACATTTTGATTTGAATAACATGCATAATGGAGCATTGAAAGTGTTATTTTGGTATGTTACATTATTGAATGAATAACAAGTAATTTGTGTGTGTGTGTGTGTGTATATATAAACTAATGAAATCAAAAGATAGATGTTTGTACAAAAGCAGGACAAACTTGGAAAAATGAAATGTGTAAAGGATAGATTTAGAATTTTAGTTAGGGAATAAACCATAGCTGAAATGGGTTATTAAGACATCAAATTAACCAAATAAGGCACATTAGGGGAGGTTTAGTAAGAAGTATGAGGTAGCAAAAGGAATAATGAAGGATGAGGTGTCAATCTTACATAGGAGGTGGAATTACAGAAAAAAAATGGGTTTTATCGTTAAGGGATGAGGGAAACGAATTTTAGAGCAGAAAAACAAAAGAAAAGTGGTCTCAAGAGAGGAAAAAGAAAAGTGAGATAATGTTAGAGCACACAAAGAATCAATACATAAGAGTTCAAGAACAAAAACTATACAAGTGATTGCAAGTTGAAATCGGTACGTGTATTCTTTGAATCATTCTTATCTTTTATTAGGTTTTAAAGAGATTTAGGGAAAACTCCATCTACTTAATAACATACATAATTAAGGTTTAATTAAGTATGGAATAGGGCAAAATTCATTAAAGAAATGTCAAGTATGATTAGTTTAAGTGCATGCTATGCTTTTTGGATAGTTATCAAATTTTCATGAATGGAACTATTGGTTTTTCTTCATTATCTTGAGTTACACAACTCCAAATTATGCTTTGTTTACTTCTATAAAAACTTATGGATGTCCTCTAAAACAGCTTACCAAAGTTTTATTCTGCCATTTATGCCATCATATTGAAGCATACATTTTGTTGCTATAACCGCCTGTGTAGGATTACTGCTGGAAATCCTATGCGTATTTTACTTCTGTAAGTTTTGAATATCTCGAGTTATATAAATCCAAATAGTGTAATTCTTATTTATATAGAGACTTATAGATGTGACCTACAATGCTTAGTTTAGCAGTAAACATTTTGTTTGCTATATATAGGGTCTGTTTGACCTTTTAGTAATAAAAATTAAATAATTAATTCCATAGAATTCCAATTCAGTGATTCCTCTTGGAAATGAAATTAGACATATTGGGGAAGCTATGATACAAATTACATGCTCAAATTATATGTATATTTTGTTTGCTTTCATTCCAAATTTAGTATATTGAAGCTACTCAGGCTTCAAAATAGGATGTCCACTTTCTTGTATTTCACAATATTGATACTTATATGTATGTTGGTATCCAAGTGGCTAACTTATGGAGAAACTATATATTTGTGATTGAAGATATATGGATGGCTTTAATTTGATATTAAAAATGAAATAGGGCATCCAAGGGGAGGAGAACAAGAAATGGAAAACCTGGAACAACACTAACTTGAAATTTTGTAAATTGCAAGTAAGTGATAGCTAGCATATTTATGTACTTGTATTTCTCTATTTTTTATTTAATCTTTATGTTGAGATTATGATGTGATTGAAGTTATAAATGTGATATGTGGTTGAATTTTAAGCAATTATGTAGAGTGGTTTGAGATTGTGATGGTGAGTATGAGTCGGGTAGATTCTTGTGTGGGGATTCAATTATAAGCCAAGCGGATAATTGGCTTGCCAATAATTTTGTAAGAAATTAGAAATAAAATTTATATAGTTGGTAAGGATGAGGCAGGTGGAAGGTGAGAAATGTGCATCTATGATAGAATTGAGAATTCTGTAAAAACGATTGACTATACTTAATTGTTAAATGGTTGCTATTGAATTGATTAATGTCTATATGATGCTAGCTTGATTGCTAATGATTTTTAAATTTATCTACAACGTTAGTGGAAGTTATGAAAGCAGTATGGTTGATTTAATTGTGTTATATATATATATATATTTTCGTGGGTTTATACTTGTATATTGATATGTTAGATACCACTTATTGAGTAGTAAGCTCATTCCTTTGCATCTATTTTTTAGGAATAGATTAAAGATATTTTGAGTCCATGGTTACATATCAGTAGGCATTCTCAGGTGGGCTAGTGATGAGTTCATGTCACGAACATTTTGGATGTTCATTTCTCATGTATTTTGTACTTGTTTGTAAATGTTGTTTTTCTTTTGTAAAATATTGAACATAATACTGAATAAAATTTGTGTTCTATATAAGTTCAAGGGCACTTCATTGTATAACTTACTAATGATGTATATAAATAGTTAGTTCTTTGATATGTACATATGGATATTTTATGTATTGAGTATGTTGTTATGGATATGGCATCTAGGGTGTAACAACTAAAGTGACCAAATATATTATGCCACACATCAGAGTTATCCAAAGTGGTAGTGTATACTTGAACATTAACATTTTTTGAATTCGTTTCTCATTTTCACTGTGAATATTTCACTACCAATTGGATCTAAAATAGAGCATGACATATGTTAAAAGTGCAAGGATAATTCCTTCCAAGCATATGTCTTACATTTAGTAGATTTTGACTTATTTCAAGCACACACAATACATCTGAAATAAATTTGATACATGATGGAGTCTCCATTACTACAATACCTATTCCTTTCACATCCAAGCTTACTATTGTCGATTGTCGCCTTCGAAGCATAATATGTACTCTTTGAGCAAAGTAAGATTTGAAGACATATGGTGTGTGCAACCACTGTCTATGAGCTAAGCATCATTACTACTTTGAATTGTATAATAGGTAGCTAGAAATAATTGCTCATCCTGAGGCTGATTTTAATGATTTTAAACAATTTGTGCTTACTGACCTGTAGAATTGCCTTTGATTTTATATACATTATCAATAAGTCTAAACTTCTTATATATTCTACATTGAACACCTAGTTTGAACCAACCTTTCTTTTCAACATCATTCATCTTTTTAAAGTGGCTACAAGGAGGAAATTTCTTTATTTTTCCATCTTTGCTGCTTTCATAATTTTCTTGTCTTGCTTGTCACCACTTAGCTTCCTTCAATCCTTGATATTCTAAGTTTTACCTTTTGATTTTGAAAATAATAATACAGATTCACCTATCTCTTCTTGCCTTAAGGACTATCTCTTCTCCAAGGCTTGAAGAGCATATAGGAGCTCTAAAAGTGTCATATGTGATAGATCACTTGAATCCTCTAAGGAAAATATTTTTTGATTCATACCTCTCAAGCAAGCTTACAAGAACTTTCTCCTTAATTTTGTTATTAGAAAGTTGCTCATCAAGTTGACAAATTTGATTGACTATCTTTATCAACTTATCAGGTCTCTATTTCTTTTCATTTTAAGTGTAATTCCTTATACCTATGGATATCACTTATACTTGTATCATGTTATCGTATATTATATGAGAATAAGACAGTCCTGTTATAATGAGGGATATTTTTTTTTGAATCATATATCAATATCACTTTGTAGCATTTAGCAAAGCATAACAGCTTGACTATATACATAATAATTATATTACACGTAGCACATACCAAAGAAATCATTTGATAATTAAACTTACATTTTCTTTTGCTACTAAGCCTCTAATTTACTGTCTTTCACTTCCTTGAGGCTCTCCAATGTGCTGAGGACCTAATTGAATGTATACTTGTAACATCCTCGACCATCCATATATGCATTATCACATACATTTCATTTGAAAATGTACATTTTATAAATGTTATTCACATGAAACACATATATACATATTGATTTTGGCGTGAACGTGTTCACGAGATAGACTTGCCACGGGTCGGTTTATCGCAATAGGAACAAGTCGCATGTGTCTAATTATAATTTAAGTAAGGACATAAGATATTGAAAATGAATTAAATAAAATGATTAAAATTGAAATAAGTGAAATTTGACATAGTGAAATTAATTAAAGTAGATAATTTGACTAAATAGTATTTTTGACACTAGGTACATATAAATATATAGAGAAAATACTAATAATAATAATAATAATTAATTAATTAATTATTATTATTTATTTAAATTATATTAAAAATATCAGAAAAAAAGGGAAAAAGTTTGAGTCGGCAACTTTGAGATAAAGGTTGTTTTGGCCTTTTTGTCAACCATCAGCCCTTCTTCTTTTCCTCTCCATTTTTCTTTCCAATTTCTTCCTCAAGCTCAGCCAAATTGGACTTCTAGTCAGTAAGTATTCCATCCCTTGTGTTGGTAATGATTTTATGCTGATTGGTTTTGAATTATGGGATGCCAAACAAGCTTATAATCATCTTTCTAGTCAGTATGTTCTGTTCAGATGGCAGAAGCTTAGGGTCCCATTTTCTTCATGTTAAAGGCTGATTATGTAGAAGCACAAAACATAAAACTTGTAGCTTTATGTCTTAAGTTTAAGGTTATATAAATAGTTTTGAATGATTTGGTATCTGTGGAAAGATATTGGCATCGGACTAGAACTGGTTCCATTAAGGAACCTAGCTAAATCATCTACTATTTTGATTATGTTTCTACATGATAGAGTCGATATTTGTGGAAACTTAAAACACTAAAGTTGTAGATATATGTGTTATCTAGTTGTATACAACATTTTAGGACTAGATTATGGGCGAATGTTGAGTTATGGACAAGAGAGTCATGTCTGTTTCATATTTAAGCTGCTTGCTTAGTATCCTATGCAGGTCCAGTAAGTTGTTTGCCAATTTTGAGCTCCTTATAGACATAATCTACAAATGATCAAAACATGAACATTATAGATACATGTCTTAGCTAAAGTTTGGCACATGTATCATCTAAATATATTATGTATCGTATGAGTTATGGCTTTCACCAATCAGACTAGTCTGGATGCCAGCCCTGTTTCTGACTAGTCAAGAGTACCCTACCATATGAGGACCTTAGAAGCTAAATGGATGAAAGTTTTAAACACAAAAAATGTTCCATTTTGACATGTCTATGGGTATACAAAATTTCATTAAAATATAACTTACACGTTGTGAGATATGAAAAAGCAAAACTGGTAACCTAAAACTACCTAAAGGCAGAAACAGGGTAGAAAACAGAACAATTTGTCTAAACTTTAGATATGTTATAACTCTACAAGTTAGCTTTAAGTAAAAATAAGAATTATACAAATTGGACTAGTATAGAAAACGTTATAAGCTACTGAACACATGCAGGTCACACTGCCATAATACTAAACCCTAGTTAGTGGTCCTTAAAATGCATATTTCAATTTGTTTAAGTTTCACTAAGTTTATTTAGCTACCAATTGACCAAGTATGCATTCAATTAGGTCCATAACATATTGGAGAGCCTCAAGGAAGTGAAAGACAGTAAGTTAGAGGCTTAGTAGAAAAAGAAAATGTGAGTTTAATTATCAAACGATTTCTTTGGTACATACTACGTGTAATGTGATTATTACGTGCTACGTGTAATATGACTTAATTTGCTTTATTTGAATTACGTGATTGCTATGATATGGCCAGTGAGACTGTATTGAATGTAAAGTACATGTTTGGATTACATGTATAGGTTTCCTTTGTATAAGGCAAAAGTTGACTGAAATGTATAATGATTATTGCAAATGCATATGCATATGGACTTAAAAAGCGTTGTGATTAGCTAAATAGCATTGAAAAGCAAAAGAAGAGGCCTATGGCCCAAACAAATGTTCAAAAGCAAAAGAAAAGACCTATGGCCTAACAAATGTGCAAATGTTACAAATGATTAAGCTAGCTAGTAAATGCAAATGTTCACATGGAAACTGGGGACAGTGTCTATTTAGCCTGGTCACAACAAAAAGAAAATGACATAAGCATAAGCATATGAAATGTTTTTATGATTTAATATCATTTATATTCATATGATATTGATAAATAGAATGACATGTAAAATGTGTACGAATGGCGATTATTACTTGTAATTGTGATTGACTTGATACTTTAGAAAGCTTTTAATGATTATTCTCATTGAGTTGCAACTCATCAAATTGTATCATCTTTCAGGCAAAGAAGAGTAATTAGCTTATTTTGGAGGTGCATACTATATAGAAGATATGGATCACAGGTCACTGATCGAGCCTCACCAATCTCTCTCCTTGCATTACACATATGTATAAGAACATGATATATATGTTTTAGGTTGTATATCTGCATATGCAATATATTATGTTATAATTAGGATGTGATGGTTAGCTGAGCTGTCAAATATTGCAAAGTGATATTGATATATGATTAAAAAAAAATTATCCCTCATTATAAACAGGACTCTGTCTTATTCTCATACAATATACGATAACATGATACAAGTATAAGTGATATCCATAGGTATAAAGTGTTACAATACATGGTCAACTGGTAGCTAAATAAACTTAGTGAAACTTAAACAAATTGAAATATGCATTTTAAGGACCACTAACTAGGGTTTGGTATTGTGACAGTGTGACCTTCATGTGTTCAGTAGCTTATAACTTTTTCTATGCTAGTCCAATTTATATGATTCTTGTTTCTAATTCTAGATAACATGTAGGGTTATCACATATCTAAATTTCAGATAGCTTGGACCATTATGGAATATTTTATACAATTTAAATGTGTGTTCTGTTTTCTACCCTGTTTCTGCCTTAGGCAGTTTTAAGACACCAATTTTGCTTCTTCATAACTTACAACGTGTAAGTCATATTTTAATGTAATTTTGTATGCACTTATATATGTCAAAATGGAACATTTTTCATGCTTACAATGTTCATCCATTCTCCTTATAATGTCCTCATATGGTAGGGTAATTTTGACTGGTCTGAAATAGGGCTAGCATCCGTACTAGTCTAACTTGTGAAGGCCATAACTAATACAATACATAATATATTTGGGGGATAATTATGCCAAACTTTAGCTAAGATATGTACCTATAACTTGTATGTTTTTACCATTTAGAGATTATGCCTATAAGCAGCTTAAAATTGGCAAACAACTAACTGGACCTGCACAGGACACTAAGCAGACAGCTCAAATATGGAATAGACATAACTCTCTTGCTTATAACTCAACATTTGCCCATAATATGGTACTAAAATTTTGTATACAACTATATAACACATATATCGACAACTTTCATGTTTTGAGTTTCATCAATTACCAACTCTATCATATAGAAAAATAACCAAAACAGCAAGTGATTCAGCTAGGTTCCTCAATTGAACCAGTTCCAGTCTAATGCCAATATCTTTCCACAAACACCAAATCAAGCAAAACTTTATATATGCATAAACCTAAGACATAAAGCTATAAGTTTATATTTGACATCTTTCCAGAATCAATCTCTATGGTTTTCAAAATCGAGTTGCAAGACATTACTTGTGACAAACCCTAATTAGTCATAATGAAAACTTAAAGAAGAAGAGATGATTACTTACCAAGAACAAACTTTCAAGGGCTGAATTTACAGCAAAACATAAGTGAAACAATGAAGAAAAGAAGGCTTTTATGGGGGAAGAAGAAGAAGAAACGGGCTGGGGAGAAATGGCTCTACAAATTGTGTGAAAAGGCAGAATAGGCAGCAATGGATAAGCCAAAGCTGCCTTGCCTTATCCTTTCTTGCCTTTTCTTTTTAATTTTTCTGATTTATTAATATTTAATTTATTTATTTATTCATTTTTATTATTTTCTCTATATATTTATATGTACGTAGTGCCAAAAATACTATCTAGTCAAATTGTCTAATCAAAATAATTTAACTATGCCAAATTTCATTTATTTCAATTTTAGTCATTTTATTTAATTTCATTTCAATATCTTGTGTCCTTATTTAAATTATAACCAGACACATACGACTTGCTCTTATTGCAATAAACTGATCTGTGGCAAGTCTATCTCGTGCACATGTTCACGCTAAAATTTCCATGCATGCGTGTGTTTCATGTGAATGATATTTATAAAATGTACATATTCAAATGAAATATATGTGATAATGCATGTATGGACGGTCGAGGATGTTACAATAAGAATCCAAATTTCTAGTTTAATTTCAGTAAATTCATTTGTCTTATTCTATCACTAGCTTGAAACTCATTTTTTAAGCGATCCTAAGCTTCTTTGGTTGTTTTACAACCTATTTTCTTAGACATCTAATAGCATAATGGATTATATACATGTAAGAACTTTATACTTCTTTACACACTTTTCACTATATTGCTTCACCTAAGCTATGATGGGATTGGCTCTTAGTGGAGGTGGATCTACCTAGTTCTACTATTTCCCATAGCTTAAAAGCCCTCAAATAAGTTCTCATTTTGAAGAACCAAAGTTGATAGCTTTCACCATTGAAGAAAAGAGGTGCTGCAAGTGAAAAATCTTTTATATCCATTTTTGAAACTGTAATTTTTTATAGGTTTGTTGATTTGTTTATTCTCTTATGCATAATCCTTTTAAGAATAAGAAGTGTTGTGATACCATTGATGGCTTTAACACAAAGAAGAGTGTAAAATAAGGGATACTTCTAATATTTTTCATTAATAAGCCTTATAAAGGCAAGATAATATAATAGTAGGTAGAAAAAGTAAAACATCATATAACTACTATTTCTTTGAATATTTGACAGGGCTTCTTCCTATACCTATGAATTCCATTGGACCCAAAAATGATATATTGGAAGAATCCTTTGGGTCTTCCAATATCAATAGAGTTTTGCTCTGTACTTTAAAATAAAAAAAACGTGTCTAATTAAATTTAATATATACCCTGATCCAATTTCCAACCCAAGTATTAAAGTAGATCATTCAATTACATTACTTCTAGATTTATCCATACAAAATATTACATCAAAATATCTAGCAAGAAGGCTTTTAGGTACAACACTTGTGTCATAATTTTCATCATATTTACATGCCCATGAAAAATGAATAATATTATTCTATTCATGTCAGCAATTTGACAAACAAAAATGTTTCTAATGATAAAAAGGTTAAGTTTAGATATCTAATTAATCATTTAAAAAATTCAAAGGCATAAAATCTTTGATAGTAATGATTTTTCTATCTTATGTTGTCTGCTTTGGAAGATCTAGAATGCCAGTAATAATTTGGTTTATAAAAAGCCTTGCAAGGACCAAATGTTTATTACTAATTATGCAACTGATTTTTACAATGGGTTTTTTGAGTGAGAGACTTAAGGAGAGTTCAATTTTGGCTACTGTTTGTGATCAGTGGAGACCTCCAATTGCATATAGAGACAAGATAAATATGGATACAGTAGTGGACCCATCATCAAAGAAGGTAGGGTTGGGCTTTATTATTCGTGTTCAAGTGGCTTTATTTTAGTGTCAAGAGGCAATTGTATCAATAAAGTGCTGGATGTGGAGATAGCTAAGGCTATTACTGTTCTCTTTGGATTATTTTCTGCTTGAGAGAGTGGTTTTGGTAATATTAAAGTGAAGTTGGATGCTCTGGTTGTGATTAATGTTATTGCCTCTCTTGATTCTATGTGCAACTCAATTCGGATAATCATTAATGATGATAATTTTGTTTCTTTTGCTTTTGTTAAGCATAATTGTAATAAGGTTACACATGCCATAGCACAATAGGCTTTATCAATTGAAGAGATTCTTAATATCATGGAAAAGGCAGATTACTTTGATATATAGTAACTGAACTTTGCTTCTATTGTAGTAAATGTAAGATAATTTCTTTAATTATGCATAACCCTAATTTCCAAATCTCAGAAGTTTGTGATTTTTACAATATGCAAATTAGGAGATGATATATACCTTGATTCATGATGAAATTTGAAGAAAAAGATCAATCATAAGAAATCCTTTGATGAAACTATGTTTCTCCCTCTTGAACCATTGATTTTCTTTGTGCAGAGAATTTTTCTTAATAGAGAGAAAAATTTACATTATAGGGTTAGAGAGAGGACTAGTTATACTTTAATTATCTTATAACTGACATTTCATCAACGTGAAGTTACAATAACTCCCTCTTGACCAATACGATTTTAGCATTTAATTTTATTAAACCTAATTTTATGTTTTAATAGTAAATAAATATATAACCAAGGATAAATACATATATGCACGTGGTCCATAGTTATATTCCAGTAACTTCATCTAACCGCTAACATTCTCGCACTTGGCCCATATGACATTATTTAACTTGACGGTTTAATAAATAATCATAATATGCATAGATCAAGCTAAATCCTTTCATAAATTGGTCAAACCGTAAATCACTATTAAGTAGAAAACTAATAAGGATCATAGCAGTTGTATGTCATTAGATCGATATAATCCCTTCTATGTATCACAGTATTAGTTCTAAACTCAATATGATTTGTAAAAGAGGCTATCCTAATTGTCCAACAATAATGTCTTTGTCAAAGACAAATCCTATTGCATTAACATAATTCATTCATGTATATACAATGATCACCATAATAAAACAAGATGCATTAAAATGTCAAACACTAATTAAATGAGCTCAGAGTTTGAAATACACGAAGATCATAAATCATAATTAAACAACTAGTAATATTTCTTAGTAATGCCTATTATCTCGACATGTGCTTTAAATGTCTTTGGTGGTAACTCTTTTGTCAATAGATCCGCAATCATGAGATTGGTACTAATGTGTTCGATTGACACTCTTTGTTTTTGAATTTCTTCTTTAACGATTAAGTATTTCAATTCTATATGCTTAGCACCTTTTGAATACTTATCGTTTTTAGAGAAGAACACTGCTATAGAGTTGTCACAATAAATTTTCAGTGGCTTAGCAATGCTGTTAATAATTCTAAGTCCTGAAATAAAATTCCATAACCATAATCCATGAATAGTAGCCTCAAAGCATGCTATAAACTTTACTTCCATGGTCGATGTAGCAATGGCAGACTACTTCACACTCTTCCATTAGATTGCTCCTCCAGCTACTAGGAACAAGTAGTCAAATGTGGATTTTCTTATATCAACACATTCAACATAATTTGAATCTAAATAACCTATCACCTCCAAATGATCGGACCTCCTATAAGTGAGCATGCAGTCTTTTATTCCTTGAAAGTATCTTAATACTTTCTTTGCAGCTTTCTGATGATCCATATCTAGATTACTTTCATATTTGCCCAGCATTCCAACAACAATACTAATGTCTAGTCTGATACAAGTTTGAGCATCCTTGAAGTTGCTAACGGTAGAAGCATATGGAATTCGTTCCATTTCATTCTTTGGAAATTGCATAATACTGAATTTATCTCCATTCTGAATTGAAACAACACTTGAGGAGCACATTTCCATCTTGAATCTTTCTAAAACTTTATTGATATATCCTTTCTGAGACAATCCCAATATTCCTTGTGATCTATTGCAAAATATTTCAATTCCAATCACATAGGATGCTTCACCCATATCTTTCATTTTGAAACTCTTAGAAAGAAATCTTTTGGTCTCATGTAATAAGCCAAGATCATTTGTAGCAAGCAAAATGTCATCAACATACAGAATCAAAATTACAAACTTGCTCTTATTGACCTTTAGATAAATACATCAATCAATAATGTTTTCCATAAATTTGAAAGAAGTAATGATATCATTGAACTTAAAAGACCATTATCATAAAGCTTGTTTAAGTTCGTATATTGACTTCTTAAGTTTACACATCATATGCTCCTTTCTCTTAACTACAAAATCTTCAGGTTGGTCCATGTAAACTTTTTCCTTTAAATCCCCATTCAGAAATGTCACTTTAACATCCATTTGTGAAGCTCTAAGTCGTAATGAGCTACCTATGCCATGATAAATCCTAAATGAGTCCTTTTTGAAACAGGAAAAAAGGTCTCTCTGTAGTCAACATTGTCTTTCTAAGTGAAACCTTTGGCAATAAGTTTAGCTTTATATCGTTCAATATTGCCATTTGAGTCGCGCTTAGTCTTAAAGACCTATTTACACCCAACTCTTTTACAACCTTCAGGAAATTCAATAAGATTCCAGACTTTATTATGATCCATTGATTTCACCACTTCTTTCATAGCATCTAACCATTTCTCAAAATCTTTATTATCCATAACATATGATAATGAAACTAGATCATTATTAATTCCCTTGTCAAATTCTAATTTTTGTAGATTAACCACATAATCATTAGGTATAACAAATCTTTTATGCCCTTCATATCTTCTTAATACTAGCTCTTCTAGTTCATCTATCATATGTTCATCAATAACAACTTCATTATGCATTGCTTCATCATTCATTTGTTGAAGGGTTTTGATCATGTATCATATACATATAACGCAGTGGAAAATAAAAATTTTCAAAACCCGAATCAAAGGATTATACATGTGCCAATTAAAACTAATTTAACCAAAGAAAATTCAGAATTTATACCTTTATAATTTCTTGATTTTTCTTCAACTTCTCACCTT
>CATIWF010184818.1:0-22405 GCA_949630135.1 Balakata baccata
AAAAAGAAGAAAGAAAAGAAAAAGAAAAAAAAAAGAAAAGAAAGAAAAAATAAATAAAAATTAAGAAAAAAGGATGGTAGAGATTTGAAAAAAAAAAAAAACCAAATGGATGGGAATTTTAGAGTAAGGTCGGTAGAGCCACTTTGTAGCCTTATAAAAGTTGGTTTTATACATTTCTATCATCTTCACTCCACTCTTCTCCTTCCTCTCAACAATCAACCTCAATTACTTTACCCTTTCACTCAAAAATTTACAAAAAAATCACTCCAAAACAATTTGTTCAAGGTAAGTTATCTTCTCTCCATTGTTATTGTGTTATTAAAGCTGTTAGGGTTGTGTTATGGTAGTATGTTGTACTCCGATTTTGATGCCCATAGAAACTGATTTTGGAAAATGTTAAACATGAAACTTATAGCTTTATGTCTTAGGTTTATGGATATGTAAATAATTTTGCAAGATTTGATCTATAGAAAGAGATATACGTAATTGATTGAGACTAGCTCATGTAAGAGTATCAATAGGATACACTACTACGTTTGCTCATTTTGATCATCTTAAGGGCCGAATTAATGGAAGCTCAAAGCATAAAAGTTGTAGCACTATCTGTGTTATAGTTGTCTACCAAATTTGGTTTAAGGTCCTATTATGTAGGCTGAGTTATAGTGAAATGAATCATTGTTGTCCCTTGGTTGAGCCGCATCCTTATACCTATGCAACTCTAGTAATTCCGTCCTCCTTTTTGAACTACTTATAGGCCGAATCAACCAGAGTGAAAAACATAAAGGTTTTAAGTATATGTCTTAGCTAAACTCTAGTGGAAGTTTTACCTTAAATAGTTATGTATTTAGTAAGTTATGACTAGAAGAAGGGACAATGGTTGGGTGGTTACTTTATTCCTATTGATTAAGGACCTACGTTTGCTCATTTTGATCATCTTAAGGGCCGAATTAATGGAAGCTCAAAGCATAAAAGTTTTAGCACTATCTGTGTTATAGTTGTCTACCAAATTTGGTTTAAGGTCCTATTATGTAGGCTGAGTTATAGTGAAATGAATCATTGTTGTCCCTTGATTGAGCCGCATCCTTATACCTATGCAGCTCTAGTAATTCCGTCCTCCTTTTTGAACTACTTATAGGCCGAATCAACCAGAGTGAAAAACATAAAGGTTTTAAGTATATGTCTTAGCTAAACTCTGGTGGAAGTTTTACCTTAAATAGTTATGTATTTAGTGAGTTATGACTAGAAGAAGGGACACTGGTTGGGTGGTTACTTTATTCCTATTGATTAAGGACCTTAGAGATCAAATTGGTAAGAATGGTAAACATGAAAAATGTCCCAAATTTTCCATTCTAGGTGTCTAAAAAGTTTCATCACAATATAATCTATAGGTTGCAAGATATGAATTTTTAAAATATAGTACCTCAAAACTGCCTAAGGGCAGATGATAGGACAAACTTTGACATTGCACCAAAAATTGTGTAATACTCCAAAAATTTTAATATATAATATTTTTAAGTGTTAATTTTAATTAAGAATAAGAATCACATAAATTGATCAAGTATAAAAAAAGTTATAGAGTCAGCAGTTTTAAAAAGTCATGTTGCCATTTAGGAAAACTTTAGTTATTTATTTAAACCAAATTAAGAAAAAAATATTCTAACAAAGTATTGATCAATTATATTTTTAAATTAGGCTCATAACAAGTTGGAGACCCCCAGGAGTAGACAAGCTTCATAATCTTGGATTTTGTAAAGTTTTATGGAGGTGCGTATATATACGCATTTTAGTTCACCATTATTTCATGTTTGTGTGTGTTGATTTATTTAATTTGTATGCTTTAAAAATAAATTTGTGTAATATGGAATATTTGTAAATATATGATGGAAATGAGTTGATAATTGTTTTATATGCCTATTTCTCAACCAGTGGACGAAGTTAGAATAGATGGTGCACCATTAAGAGGATTTACGGTACCGAACTAGATATGATTTGAAAGGACAAGGTAGCTTAAACTCAAGTATGAGTGCCCTTGATCCTATTATGCTAGCAATTATTTAATATCAAGTCAAGTTAACTTAAGTTCGGGTATGAAAAATAGTCCGGGAACGAATTTTGGGCTGATTAATCTAAAGAGAAATATGGAAATTAGTTCAAGAACATAAGAATCAAATTTAAGAGAAAAATGTATAGTCTAGTGTGAATTTATTTATATGTGTTTGACATGATATGATATGAGTTGTAAATATCTAATGTGGTAAGTTAAATGAATAATTGAATTATATGTTAAGGTATATTGTAATGTTTGTTCTTCTATGATATATATAATGTATTATTATGAATCATTTCATGACACACATTTGTGTGACTAAATATGAAAACTTTAATATTTTTGTGTACCACTAAGTCAAAAATGACTTAACATGTGGGCTCCTTGCATACAGGTTTTGAAGATTGTAGATTTCAAGTTGATCAAAAGAAGAAGCCAAAACCCATATCAGATGAGATACTATGACCGGCTTGTGAGTCGATTATCCTATACTTTTGTTTTTGGCTTTAATCATACATATAGGTAGATAACAAGTTTGGTTTATGTATTATGATATGTTTGATATATTGTAAATATTTAATATGTGAATGATAATTATAACCAGTAATATGTATGAATGTGAAATGATGATGTATAATAAAACAAACTAAAAGAGACATGCCAAATTCAGTAAATAAATATATTCAGGTAAATAAAATTAATAATTAAATAAATTTCAATTCAGACAGATTAATTTAATTTGTCATATGATATTTCGTTTGTATGGTAGAATTATTCATATTATATAGACGGGATATCACAGTTTCACGGCTTGCTGATTTATTTCCAAAGGCCCTAACAGCACCCAATTTTTATGGTTACTTTGCCCCCTACCCCAACTTAAGGGGTGGATGATAACTCATATGATAGCACTAACAAACAGCAACGTTTTGAGCCATTTATATTCTTCATAGTTACCCTGTCGTTTGATCTTAGCGGGAAACTTGCAACTTAGCTAGAGACGGTTATTTTTGTTTTTCAGCTTAGCTAGTAGAGTAGCTTTGTATATAAAAGCAATTTTTTCTTCTTTTTCGATTAATGAAAATAATATCTTTCACCAAATACCTAAATTCTACTATCTTGAACAATGATTGACATAGAATTGCGAGAAAAATTCCTACTAATAATCATCTACGAAGCAAAGTGAACAAATTGGAGAATTTTGTTAAGGAAGAGAAGGTAGATTCATCTTCGTCTGGATGCATTGACAGATCATCACCATCAGTAACAGTGTTAGGTCGCAAGATTGAACGATTCAAGATTACGACCATACAGGTAGGAGGAGGCGTCGCCGTCAAAGAGATATGACTCAAATAATTCAAATAATTATTCTACAATTACTACAGCTGCAAAAATGAAGATAGACTAATTTTTTTAAAACTAATTTGACTAATTTTTTTAATTTTTTCTAAAACAAAAAATATATATTTACTTACATTTCACAAAGCAATTTCCAAAACTTAAAAAATAAAAAAATATTTTTAAAAATATTTTTCCAATTGCAATGCTAAGCATGGTCTATATTTAAATCAGTATAATTTAGTATCAATATAGATCGGTATAATTCAATATAGTATACCAATATAGTTATCGATTATTCGGTCCAAATATCACCAAAAAGTCTAGATCTATCAAAACTAAAGTTGATGGTACAATTCAGTTATATTCTAATAAAAAAATCAACAATACAATTCAATAATGAATTTTTTTTTACTATTATAACCTGATTCCAGAGGATCCAAAAATCCTTTATGGCTCTACTAACTATACAGTATAGCAAATTAACAATGTACTTCTTTACTGCATTTCAGCTTGTGGTAAAATACTCTAAAACTTTTGTTTCTATAAGATCCCTAGAACCTTATAGACAAATATAAAGTCAATCAGATTTGTTCCAAAGAGTAAATGCATGTTATTAATTATATCACGAAGAATACACATCTTGAAGAAAATATATTCAATGACACGCAGCAAACTAACAACTTGAAAAAAAAAACTCTATTTCAAAAAAGTAGTAATAAGCACCATGTCTAAAATGATACCTATATATCCTTTCCCCAATAACCCTAAAGAATTGGAGGAAAAAGAAAAAATAAAAAAAGCTTTCCTGACAGAAGATGCAAGAAGGGGTTTGCAAATAGATTGTGCCAATGAAGAAAGCAAAAAATAATGAAAGATTATCAACCTCCAAGAGCATTCCAATTTCCAAGAACTTCGAATCCTTTTTTTCACATTTTTTTCAATGTAAAACAGAACAAGGCTTAATATATATAAAGAAGCACCTTCTTAATCAATCAGTGGTTCTCGTATTGTGAAACATGATGTTATTACTTCCAGTAAAAGCTTATTCGAACATATGGATCTGAGACAGACAAGTATATCACATTCTTAAGACTCAGCAGATCACTGCTGCAGACTATTAACTCTAGCAGATAATGTTGTGACAGAACACAGAGAGGCACATGAACAGAAATTTAACTAGATTGTTTCAATAATAATCCATCTAGCCTCTACCTATGTAGACAATTATAAAGGCACTAAGGAGTCTTGGATTTGAAGGAGGTAAGGCTCAAAAAAGGTCATGTCACTAAACTATTGTGACAACAGCATTGTGTGTGTCTGTGTGTAGAACTACTAATAATCATAGCATTAAATATGCTTAAACTTAGCATCAATGTCTTCTAGATTCAAAACAAAGATTAAAGTGAATATGCCCAAGGGACTTAAAATGATAATCTTACTCCTACATAGCAGTGTCCCTAAAGCAATCTTAACATTTGCTCATCATCCAACTCAAATCAACCTTCTTCATCATACCATCATCTCAAAAGAAGACTTGCTCACCTCCCTTCTTCTTCTTCATATTTATATTCTTGAAAATCAAATCCTTTCTCATACAGAGGAGTAACAGCTATCAAATAATAAGATGCTTTTGCATTTATATATACTAGGAGTTGAGGTGGACATGTAAATTTCATTTTTAACTTTAATTATCAATACAATAGGCGTCCTCTTTAATTCTACTAGATCTAGCAATCCCATCTTATGCCAAACAATAATCTAACTGATTTGTCCCTACTTTCTTTTTCCTTTCCGCTCATTTGATTTTATATGGAGTTTTTTTTTTAATTTTTTTTTTATTCAAAGCTATAGGTTACTTGATAGATCAAATACAACCACAACAACAGAAATAATAATAAAACAAATACATGGAAAAAATTAACAAGCCAGGCCTTTTCTGTACTTTGTGCCCAACTTAAGGCGCACACCTTAGTGCCTAGGCGCCTTGAGCGTGGGCTGTGTTTTCAATAACTATGCAAAATAAAACACACTACTAGCTAACTAAGTCCAAGATAATTCAGGATACCCAAGACAATTAAGAAGAAAATCTATTGTTTACTATATAATAATTTCCCATGCAGAAGCAAATATGTCCTCAACAGTCAATAGATTCTAGATTTATGAAAAATAAAAAATAAAAACTACAATAAACAATATAAAAACAAGAAAGAAAATGAACTGAGCTAAATGTCTTCACATCTAGAGGCAAATAGAGCGAGAAGCAATATGAAGGCCAAACAGAGTTTAAGGCAACATTTGCTAATAAAGGGTTCAAGAACCTCCACAACAAGGTCTGGTTTATCCAACGCTTGTGTTTGCATTCTACATTGTTTACTAAAATAAAAAACATTTGTCCCGAAGCAAAGAATAAGATCAATCACATGTTCTCAATAATTGCAAAACTCTGCATTTTTTTATTATTATTTTTACTAAAATGCTTTAATCAAACTCCCATTATACAATTCCTTTATGTGTTTCTCTTATATCTTAGCACATAATGACAATAGGGCATAAAATCAAACATAACAAAATGGGGTTTGAGTTGGGCAAAATGTGAGAACCAGCAAAGGAAAAAAAAATTTCAATCAGTGGACTTCAACATCAGTATCAGAAATTTGTAGGTGAATTTCACCCACGGTCCTCCAATTATATAACTCGTAACAACTCGATACTTGAAAAATTATTTGTAACACAAAGGTACCCTAATTATGTAAATTGTAACAACTCAGTACCTCAAAAATTATTTGTAACACAAAAGTACCTCAATTTTTATTTTGTAACATAAAAGTACCTCAACTTTTATTTTGTAACTAAATAGTACTTTCGTCTTTGACTGTTAGTCTCTCTAAAATAAGTGTGATATAAAATATCCATATCAGATAAATTTTAATAAAAATAAAATTAGCTATAATATTCATATTAGATAAATTTCAATTTTACTAACTGAGTATTACAACTAATTTTGTTTTTATTAAAATTTATCTGGATATTTCATGTTATACTTTTGTTAGAGAGACTAAGGAGTGTTTGAGAGTGTTGTTGAGTGTTCCAAAAGCAGATTTTGAATTTTTTTAATTTTTATGAATTGTTTTTTTTTTCAGATATGCTTATGGAAAAAATATATATTTATCTGTATCTACTAAAAATAGTTTTCAAAACTAAAAAAAGTTAAAAATACAAAATTTTTTTTCCGAAAAGCGTTTTTTCCGAATATAATGCTAAATGAACCCTAATAGTTGAACACATAAATACTATTTAGTTACAAAATAAAAGTTGTGATATTTTTGTATTACAACTAATTTTTTAAGTACTGAATTGTTACAATTTACATAATTGAGCTACTTTGATGTTACAAATAATCTTTAAGGTACTGAGCTGTTACAATTTGCATAATTGAGGTATCTTTGTGTTACAAATAATTTTTCAGGTACTGAGTTGTTACGAGTTGTATAATTGGAAAACCATGGGTGAAATTAACTCGAAATTTGCAGGTGTCGTGGACTTCACTATCCATAAATTACCTCTTGTTCGTGGACGATTCCTCTTCAGTTCCGATTTGCAAGGTGTCGTCGTCGTTCCTTTTCAGTACCCAGTTCCCAGCAAGACATTGAGGAAGGTGCCGCTGCCGCTGTCGTTGCTTCTAAGTCGTGTTTTGAAGAAGAACGGCCAAGAAAAGACTAGAAGAGGTCAGTCAAAAAGAAAAAAGGGAGAAGAATGGAAGAGAAGAAAACAGAGTCAAAAATGCACAAAAAGTTAGGATTTTTTTAAGAAGGGTTGGACTCATTGGGCTTTCTGATTATAGCCCATAAATTCATTAAAAAAATCCAAGATAAGAAAAAGCCAATGAAATATGCCCAGCTGTGTCCCCATCGTGTCCTACCCTTGTCCCAGTCGTGTCCAAAACCTTTGACAGCCTATTTAGTCAACGACACGCCACGTGGCGTGTTGAATGCATGTCCGTGTGTCTGACATGCTGACACTTCCCTAAAGTGTCATATCGGTGCATCCTAGGAAGCTAATCATCCTCAAGAGAGGCAATTACCACATTTGAACACTTAGAAAAGATATTTAAGTGTATACCTATAATCAAATACAAATTTAAAGTCGTTTTCTTAAGATGTATCTTATGATTGATACATTTTATTAACCCAACAAATTACAGAGACTGCACTAACAAACAGAACAGAATATAGCACTTTGACCATCATGTGAGATAAAAACATAGTTTTGGTCTTGTCAATCG
The DNA here is from genome assembly GCA_949630135.1 of Balakata baccata. NCBI lineage: Eukaryota > Viridiplantae > Streptophyta > Magnoliopsida > Malpighiales > Euphorbiaceae > Balakata > Balakata baccata. The sequence continues at coordinate 7,671 of CATIWF010184818.1, forward strand.
AGACCAATAATATTAATAGAAATGACTAGTTCAAAAATAACTATATCATTCACACATCATTGGCAGAATGGTATTAGTATAAGAGAAAATATGATCAAAGTCTGAAACAATAATATGATATACAAAGCGAGCATCAAGAAAACTTAGCCACTTGAGACAACATAATACCTAGAACTCAGTAAATACAACTGACAACAAGTACTTCTCCAACTTTTTATTGAAAAAGACCAAATTCAAGAAGCATCGAACAACAAAGATTTAACATACTCGTATAGAGGAAATACACAGGGACTTACAGACCGTGCCATTTCTTTATCTATTTGGGCCCCTTCAGGCATCCATGTTCTCCATCTGAACGCTGCTTTTTAAAGGCACATATTCTCCCAAGTAGCCACCGAGATGCTCGTGTAAAGCACTTTTATCAATTCCCTGATGGTGATAGCTCTTGCAAACATAGTAAAAAACACTCTGCACCAGCAATCCCACCAGATTTACAATCACTAACACCCCAACCAAAAAACCACCAACAACAATTCTTGTAAAAACCCTATACTTGTCCCCTCCATGCACCACCACAGACCCAAAAAACCCTCCAATAACCCCACATATCCCTAAATATCCAAAAACAAGCACCGCAGCCATACGAGTCCTTCCCTTGAGCAACTCGTAGCTTTTCTTCATTGCTGCAAACCCATAAATGGGCTCAAGCACAGAAATCACGCTAGCCAAATGCCATAGAGCAGTTATGTACACATGGACAACCAAAAAAAGCACGCAAATAACCACCAATGAGATAAAAACTAAAAGGGGATTCTGGGTATCGATGGCAATAATCAAAATGACCAAGAATAAAATAAATACAGAATTATAGAGTAACATCAACCCAGAAACCCATATAAATGTTTTAAACAAGCGCTTGTAAGCCTGAGGTATAGCAGAAATTGTAGAAGAGAAAGACACAGGCTTCGATGTGTAAAGAGAGGCAACCGCGAAAACAACAGCAGCGGTTGAGAGAAGAGAAAAGGCAAAAAGGAAAACTAAATAACAGAACTGGTACATCATAAGGACGGTCCATTGATGTCGATTTTGGGCAGAGTCAGCTGATGGGTGCTCTTCAAGTTGAGATAAAATTGGGTAAGTGAAAAGAGAATGGGCTAAGATGGCAAAGGAAAGGGGAAAAATTAGGGTTAGGGTTATAAGATAGAAAGTTTTGGGGGAGCGTTTGGGGATAGAAATTGACTCCCTCAAAATGTCAGGTATGGTTAAGAATTGGAGCTCTTCTTGGGATAGATCCATAGCAGTTGACGGAAAAACTGATGCACACCGATAAAGTCGAAACAGAAGACTTATCAAGATTCTGCAGAAAGTAGAGGATGAAAGAGACAAGAAGAAAGCTGTAAATATTTAGCTTTGGTCCTTTTGAAATGTTTGTTCTTCACCTCTGGTCCGTCTCGGCTCCATATTTTGCTTTGGAAATTTTAAAAAATGACAAAAAAAAAAAAAAAAACCTACTAAAATTTACAATATTTTTATTTAAAGCTTTTTTCAAATTTATAAAAAGCACCTAAAAACTATTATAAGAGCACTTAAATTCAAAAAAATCATCTCAAATTAGACAAAAAAAATATAAATACGGTATATTTAAAATATATTTTGGTTCGGTACCTCTTGAATATACCTTGGAAATTTCTCGAGTATATCTTGAAAATTCCTTTAAAATATTTTGAATATACCTTAGAAATATTTTGATTATGCCTTAGTAATATATAATATACATGTATGTTACATATAATTTTTACATAATTGCAATTTATTTAATACCTATGATAAATTTTATTATTTTTAATCTCATCAGTAAATGAATAATAATAATAATATATAACAAACATATAACATAGCTGAAACCAAAATGAAAATATATAATATATGAACAGAAAATAAATATAAATTAAAATATATAAATTATAAAATTATATTACTTTTATAAATAGATAAAAATATAACATAAATATACTATACATATTACATATAAGTTTTGTACAATTGTATTTTATTTAATCCAATAAGCTTTATTATTTTTACTCTCCACCATTAAATAATAATAAAATTACTTACATATATTGTACGTGGCTTTTATTATTTTTGTCAAAATGGAAATGAAAGGAAATGTAAAGATTTAATTGAATTAATTTGAAATGTATTAATTAAGCTTGTTTCCTTCTTTTATTGCATTAACCACTTCTCTAATTAAAGGCCTAATATCATACCCATTATTCCGGTTTTTATGCCCAAACGAGTGCCGTTTATAATATCTTTGATTTTTGTAGTATTTTGAATAGGAGGTTATTTGTGGAATTTTGTAAGTTGGAAAATCAAATTCTAGAATTATATTATCATCAGTCACATTTATGGTATTGTATTATTTTCGGAAGCAAGTTGTCTCCAAATTACCTTTTCTTTAGGGTGAGCAAAACAGTTCAAAAAAAACCACAATTGATCTTATGTTTATCCAATGAATTAAAACTTCGGAATTCATTTATAAATTATTTTCATATTTGGACTATTATAACTTGAAATATAGTATTCAATTGAATTTTTTTAATTGTATTTAGAACAAATCTAGAATGATGAAAGTACACTAAATAACATTTTCTTAAGGAAAAGACTTAACTTCCATTGTATAAGTTGGACTTTCCAACTCTTTTCGTGAAAATAAAGAAATTTTTTTTTAATAAATGACAGTTTTATGACTTTCATAATTCTATTAATTTAAATCATATGTTTTATCCTAATTTTTTATGGTCTTGGATTTAAATTTTCTTCTCACCACTTCATTATATTATTATATTTGAATCTCAATTACAAAATTATAAACCTTTTGAAATAGATGAGATTTATTAAAGCTCAATATCATATACTTGTCATATATTTTAATGTATATTTAATAATTTTGGACAACACATAAGTATCTTAGTAAAAAAAAATAGAGAAATATATATATAATGCTATTGATATACGTATCATATATATTTTTAATGTATATTTTAATAATTTTGAATAACATATAAATATGTTTGTCAAAAAACAAACACATATATACAAAACATATACAATAATATACAATACCATAGATATACAAAACATATACTAAAGACTATATATATATATATATATATATAAGAAGATTGGAGAGTATATGAGTAATAGTTGTATGATAAATACGAGTGATTAGAAAGTGATTGTGACATTTAAAAATTCTAATATTAATGAAAAAATTTGCAATTAATGAAAATAATGTATTTTTTCTGAAATGAAATTCTTAATTTGTGAGATTAAGGATCTGATAAGAATATGATCCAGCAACAAATACATAATAAGATATAGTGTGGCATAAAATTAAGAATTTTTATTTTATCTAAAACTTAATTTTGGTAGTTTTTAATTTATGATGTATAAAAGACATTACATATATAGAAAGTAGTGATTGTATCCATTTCTATCTAGAATTTGGTATTCATTTATATATTTTTCTAAACTTCCCTTGTAATGATTTTTAAAAAAATATTATATAGAAATAAATCTGCATAAATATACACTTGAATTAAATTTGTATAAAAATAAACTGCTTTTACATACACATACACTTGAAATATTTTTAAAAAATAAACAAAATCATAATGATAGTTAATTATTATTATTATTATTATTATTATTATTATTATTGTTGATGTTGTTATTATTATTTTATTTAATATCAAAATTATGATAAATTACTATGACACTCATGATGTTTGGTTGAATACATTAATTAGTCCCTTTATTTTTTGAAAACATTATGAAATTCTTCATGTTTGGTCAATTAACTAAAAAGTCCTTCATTATTTTGAATGGAATATTCTGATAGTTAACTAGAATATTCTATTAGTCAACTATAAAATATCAAAAATTTCATTATGTACTTTTTGTTGGCAAATTTGATATTTTGTTAACTTAAAAATATATTGAAAAAAAGGACAAATTTGATATTTTGTTTGTTTCTAACAACAAAAATAAACTGAAAGATTAAATAGTATATTAAATAAAATCTGAAAGACTTTATAATGTATTTTTAAAGTTAGAATGATCAATTAGTGTATTTAACAAAACGTTAAGGGTGTTATAGTAAGTTATCCAAAAAATTATATAACAAGGTTCCTAGAATTCCATTACACTTGAAATGTAAAAAGGAAAGAATATGAAAATAGAGAAAGAGAAAGAAGATAAAGTGTGTTTGTTAAATGAGAGAGAATGAGATAAGAGATTTTTTATCAATAAAATTTATTTGGCTCATTTTGTGGATGCGTTTGCAAATTTCACCTATTTTACTAGAATTTGGTTTTATTTATAACAAATTTCATAGAATTCAATTATAAAAATAATAATAAATAATTCATTTATTTCAAACACCCAAATTCTAAAATTGCAAATGAGTTTCATAAAATTAGTAATTACATTAAGGGATTAAATATCAAATCAAATACTGAAAAAATTAATATTTTTTTTTATTTAAATGGAATTCATCTTATTTAATTATTTTAATATATTTAAAAATATAATATATTTTATATGCATGTAATATAGGGTACCATAATACATTACTTATAATTATATGTCATATAAGATATAATATTTCAAAAATATATTTTGTTACACCCATAAAGAGAGTCTAGAAGTTAATAAAAAGATCTTTTGGGGCATTAAAAAAGTAATTAGCTTGAAAAACAAAAAAAAAAAAGCAAAGAGAAGGAGTTAACACTGTGCATGACCTGTTCTGAGGTGCATGACTTGTGCTTAGTTATGGAGCTGAAGCACTATGCACAATCCATGTTGAGGTGCACGACCCGTGCTCAGATGTGGAGCTAAAGCATCGTGCATGACTCGTGACATATTGAGATAGGGTTTTTAGGGCATTGAGTAGGACACGTGCTGGCTGCATGACTCGTGCTCAGTGTTAGGTGTATATATATATATATGAATTTCTCTCTCATTCGGTCATAATTTCATTTCCAACCATCTCCACTTGGAGAAAATCTTAGATTCATCATCTTTTTCTCTCTAAACACTAACCCACTCACAAATTCACTCAAAACACTTAGCTTTTATCATCATCAAAGTGAGGAAATTAACTCTTAGGTGTGGTTTAAGGAAAGAGAAATGAGTTTTGTGTTAGAGAAAAAAGAAGAATAAGGAGACCCAATACCAAATCTAACCTTAAAGGGCAATCTAAGGGGATTCTGGTAAGTTTTACACTACCTTAAATTTTTTTATCTATGAATTTCTTTGATTTCTCCTTTTTGTTAAAGAAAATTAAAAATCTACCAAAATTAGGGGGTTTATGATCGAAATGGGAGGGGTAACTGGAGTAAGATCTTATGATTTACAGATTAATCCATGTCTAAAAGAGTGATCTTGAGTTTATAACCTAGTTTTTGGAGCAGACCTTTAGGTTGTTAGAGTATTTATGAGACAAGTTTCGGGTTGAGAGTTTCATTGATGTAAGTATTTATGTTAAAATAATATATTTGGTGTTTTAGGCTTAGGTTAGGAGGGAAGACAACAGCCTCAGGGAGGAGACTGAACTTGATCCAGCACATAGGGGTCAAAGAGAACTTTTTATAAAGGTTTTTACATATCTTCTTTACAATCTTCATGGGTGTATTATATGAATATCATATAAGCTTGTGAAAATGCTAGAAAATGTATTAGGAATGTTAGTTCAAGAACATTAATGGTAGCAGTTAATATAATTGTAATAAATGAAATGGAATATAGTAATGACATATGAATAAGGTTAAATGAATAAGTTTGGAAGAAAGGAAGATGGTTGTGTATATGAACATTGGCATTAAATTCTCAATTATGATGATGTGAATTGTTAATTTATTGTGATGTGTTTTTATGGGGCTTTTAGGCCCAAAAAAAAGATAGAGTAAAATGTGGTACCATGTTAGGAGGTAAATGTGGCTTGTGGTTTGGTATTTGGGCATCATTGATAAGATGGCTTGAGGCTGGTATTTGGTGCTCTTAGTCTTATTGATTGAGGTGGCTTGAGGCCGGTATTTTCAATTAGGGAAGCTCGGCTGAACTTGGAAAAAGTGTATGATTATGCCATATATATATATATAGGGAAGCTCGGCGGAGCTTGGAAAAAATGTATGATTATGCTATATATGTATATATATAGCATACGGTAAGTTTGGTGAGCAATATATTTATATACCTATGAGGATAATATGTTTATATGTACCTCTAAGCAAGGTTTGCTTAGCGTGTGGGTGTTTTTGTCTCACATGCATATTCTGGATAGCTTGAAGAGTTGAAAAGGAGGACAAACCACCAAAGAGGAAAAAGGACAAACTTAGAGGTTGGTAATATGTTCATTTCCTTTCTTTTAATTTTTGTATCCTGGGATGAGCGTAGTTACATTTGTACATGTCTTGGGCGTTAAGGATATACAAATTTGTAACTCTTCACATATTTTGAAATGTTTGTAAAGTTTGGCTAGTAAAAGCCATTATATTTTATTTTGATAAAAATTATGGATGTTCTAATTCAATCATGTATGAATATTTTGTTTTTTTATATCATGATATCATGGTCACGGTGCATTAACAAGTTTTAAATTTATCATGTTTTGAAAGTCATGCATGGTAATAACCTTCCGTGTAATTAGATAATTAGAGAAAATTCTAATAATATAGTGGGTGTTACATATTTAGTCTTTTGTATTACATTTTATGATGTTTTTCTGGTTTTCCCATCTTCTTTCTAAAATTTTTGTGAAGTGGAATGGATGTTGCCACTGTTGGGTTTTGTACGTGTTCTCATACAAGAAATGTAGCAGATTTTAAAATTTTTATAAACCTAAAGCCATGGAAGTACCTTATGTTATCAAAACCAATTAACCCATACAAGGTTGGAGATGATTACCTCTTTGTCTAAGTCTTGATCTTTAAGGTTGTGGGCTTTCTTTTTTGTTGGATTATAGCAAACCATAACATTTTAAAGCTTATGGATTGCTCTAATAGTGATCTAGGTGAAGGAGTGAAAGAAAGAACCTCAAAGGCAATAAGGTGATTTAATACTAAAATGCTAACAATGGTGAATAACCTTTTGAAAGTAAAAAAGAAGAAATAACTCTTATTTCTTATGTAGCAGCCCCCTTTTAGACTCTTAAAAGGTCTATTTATATATTGATGTAAAGTCAAGGTTTAACCCACAAGTGTACGAGCCAATCGTAGAATGGCAAGTGTCCTCTCGGAGTCGATCTCATAAGGAACTACTAGCTTGAATTCCTAATTCGTCTAATTACCAATGAACACAAAATGCAATCTAAACACTCTAATTCGTTTGATTTGAATTTCAATTAAGAACTAATGTAATGAAGCTATAAATTAAATTGCAAATGAAATTAATGAATAAAGTCGATGGATTAAGTAAGTACTTAATTTCGCTCCTCCAATTTCGTATTTCCCTCTCAAATGTTAAATTCACAGAATTAATATTTCATGAGAATCACCTTTTGCTTTAGCTAATTAAACCAATAAATTAACTAATGTCAAATCCAATTTTATGTTAGAATAAAGATGATGTATCTAATAATCAAACCCTAATATATTCATTCCTAAATCAATCATTAAATTAGAAATTAATAAAGCACAATTGTATTGAAATAGAAATAATATTTCATTCAATGAAATAAAAGGAGTATTATTACAAAATTGGGGTTGCTAACCAAGCACCAAAAAAGAATTTAGCCTAACATGAATACTAAATAAATCAATCCAATATTCATAGTCAAACTAAAAGTTACAACAAACTAAAAAGAAAGAAAAAGATTATGATGCTCCCTTAAATCAACAAAATTTGGAATTTTGAGGAAGGTGGTCTCCAATCCTTTAAGCCCAAGTCCAATCAACTTTTAAGAGCAAAAATAATCTCCTACTATCACTCAGTCTATTGGAAAAAAGAGTTTACCCACCCAATAAGTCTCTTGTGTGTGCTGGAGATCCAAGAAGAAAGAAGAAGATTGAAAAATCCTAAGACTAGCTAACCCTAATCCTGGAGAAAGAGATGAAATAAATAGTAAATATGAGTCTTAACCTATGTCTAACTCCAAAAATATGTTATTTCCCTTTCATAGGAGTGAAAACCCTAAAAGAATTGGTAAAAATCTAATTTGGACAGCTGGGCACATTTTTTTTTGCAGTGTTTAGGGTGTCATAGGAGCTACGAGCGTCACGAGGTTGTAACAGATTCATGTTGCCTTCTCCTGCCTAGGCATTTTTAGGTCATGATGGGTATTGCAACCGTGACAACAGCTCACTGCCTGCATTTTGTCACGACCCGACGATGGCTGTCACGACGAGCCTCTCTCCCACAAGTCATTTTTTTGGCTTCTTCAACAGTTCCAATGGTCTCCTCTACAATCCAAAACATCTTCATGGCTCAATTAAATCTTTAAAACATGCTCTCATGCTCCTTTCCACTACTTAAGACCTAAAAACATTAAAAACACGATTAAATATCAAATCAACCCAAAATTCACATAAAACAATAAATAAAATCAACTAAAAATACTTATAAAATTATAACAAATATAGATAAATCAAGCTACCTTACACTTAGACATTGCTTGTCCCTAAACAATTCTTAACTATGGAAAACAAACACATAAATCAAAGACATAACATTCAAGCAATCAACTCTACTATCCGATTTCAAGTCTAACCAACCTAAGTTTCTCTAATGCATCCATTATGCCAAAACTAAAGTTCCATAACTAACCATGCTAAGAACAACCTTAATTGCCAACTCACACTTTTATTCAAAGAGAAATTTAATATGATCCATTGCCACTTCTCATATAAAGTAAAAAGCAATCTAATTAAGCTAGTTATTTGCACAAATCAAAAGCACATGCATCAATTACCCCACACTTGTCTCCTTGCATCTATCAGTTCTCTCAAGTGTTTAGGTAGTAAATCCAAGCAAGCACTCATTCAAACATAGGAAGCACTTCCATAGGTTTTCACTCTAATCCAATTTCCACTACCAAAAATATCATTAGGACATATATCAAGAGGTCTTTTAACAAGTTGTAATGGGGCTAGGGTAAAAAGGGCATAGAAAGGGAGAAAAATATGACATATCAATCATAAGATACTAACAAATAAAATAGAGGTTATCAATTTATTTTACTTCTATAGTCATTGAAGTGAGTTCAATATGGTTAGTAGTATCACACTTTAGACAATTTCAATAAACTCAATGCCTGCCCCCTCATTTTTTCTAATTTTTTTCTTTTTCTCTGAAATTTTTTTCTTTTGTTTTTGATGGGATGCAAACAACAATTTGATTGACTAACTACTACTAACTCTTGACTTCACTTATCACAACTGACTATATACAATTATAAGCAAAGACTATAGAAGGTATAATTATTAGGTATTAGCCTCTAAGTATCTACTAAATCCAATGATTATAGGTAACAAAAGAGGGAAAACAAATAAGGAGGTTGAACCGAGCACTTATGATGTGGTTAAACAAAGAAAGAAAAGGATAAGGCTCAAGGTAGTTTACTAGGGGATAATGTCAAGGTAGGCTGCAAAAGAAAGTCAAAGGGCTAATCTTAGTGCCTCTATTATGTACATGCCTCAATAACATATAATGCAGTCTCAATCAGTATTTGAATGCAAATTCCAGAGTAATCTTACCATATTTGAATATATGACACTCATGAAAGAAGGTGAAGAGCTTAAGAATGATAATTGCTCTTAATATGGCTCAAAAGCTCAAGGAAAGAACAAAAGATGGTATGCAAATATTAGGGATTTGATGCATAGCCATTGACGCATACAAACTCATAGCCTAGTTGTATTACTAGCACTTTATATTCAAAGCAATAAGTAACCACATTAAGAAGTATTTGACTAAAAATGTGTCAATGAAATTAAGGTCATTCTAAGCTCATTAATCATGTAACTCTATTTAAAGCAAAACTCAACATTCATTCTTTAGCTATCATAGGAATTGATTGAAATAAAACCAGGTAAAGGAGTTTTATACACAAAATACTAACAATTTTCAAAAAATATAACATCAAAAATAGCTAAACAAACAAACTCATGAAATAAAAAAAAAACATGCTTCTCAAGAGAGAAGACTCCTACCCCACACTTCAAAGAGGCTTTGTCTTCAATGATTGAAATTAAAGCTTTAAAAAGAAGGGAAGGGTAACATTGCATCCTTGTGATGGGGTGCTACTGGACCATTGTCGCATGCACGCGATGAGTGTTGCACCCGCTATAGTGGCCTCAACTACTGCCAACACCATGTGCTCGTGATGGTTGTCACGAGATCGTGACGATACTATATGTATTGTCCAAATGTTGTCTCGCCCTCGTGACACCTAACACGCTCGTCACAGTGACTTAAGAAGAGCTAAGTGTCACGAGCATGCGATGGCTATCATGAGGTCGTGACGCTACTGCAGACACTCACTATACTTACCTAATCAGCTGCAAAAAAAAATTTTCACCTCGAAAGTCTAAAACCAATAACTCCAATGCTCCTCAAGATAAATGGGAATTAGACACTAAAAAAAAAAAAAAGAAAACTCAATCAATCTAATAAAAAGCTAAAAATAAAGAGAAATCCAAATGAGAACTTGGGTTACCTCCCAAGATGCACCACATTTATTATCTTTGGCAAGACATTATTGATTTTTATTTTCTTTTAAAGTGGACGTGTAGCCCTCTCAAAGTAAATATCCACTCTTTTAACTACTGAAGCTTCACTTAACTCATCCTCTATTTTTTGCAAATAAGTTCATAACCACGTGAGTCTAAACAATTAATCTAACAACACTCATGAGAAGAAGAACTAGAGGGATGAGTTAAGGAATCAAACACTTTAAATGTCACTGTCTCACCAACGATAGTCATAGTCAATTTCCTTATCGAACATTAATAATAGTGTCAGTGGTAGCCAGAAATGGCCTACAGGAAGGATTGCCTAATTTTTATCTCTCAAAGGAGAATTCTTCGAGTCAAGAACTACAAAATCAACAGGGCAATCAACTTACCAATTTGAATGAGGAGGTCTTCCACTATACCTTTGGGATGTTTGACTAACTCATCTACTAACTGAAGGCACATGGTAGTCAGTTTCAACTCTCCCAAGCACAATTGTTCATACATTGAGTAGGGCATCAAGTTGATGCTTGTACTAAGGTCCATCATAGCCTTCACCTTTTTCCTATCTCCCAAAGTGATATTTATAATGAAGCTTCCTGGATCCTTCATCTTTTGAGGCAAATATTGCTCAAGAATTGCACAAGTTGTCTCTAACACAATGATCTTCTCATTTTTCCCATATCTTTTCTTGCTTAAGAGCATCTCCTTAAAAAACTGGGCATATGAAGGGATCTTCCTGACAACATCTAAAAGAGGCAAGTTAATATTAATCTTAGAAAGCATTGTAAAAATATTAGAAAATTTTTTATCCTTTTTATTCTCCCTAAGTCTGTTAGGGAATGGTATAGGAGGCTTATAGGGCTCAGGTGCCTTATGCAATTTAGGCTCTAGAAATGCCTCCATCTTCTTCTCATCATGAGTATCTTCTTTAAGTGACTTCAAATTATTATTTTCATCCTCAATTGTGCCTGCAAAAGAGAAATTATCTAAGTCACAAGTTGAATTAGTTTCACCATCAAAAGTCTTACCACAATTAATAACAGTGACTGATTTTGCTTATTCAATTTGGCTTGGCAGTCTCCCTTTTCTGTTCTCTTGAACAACCTCAGCTATTTATCCTATCTGGATCTCCAATCTTTTAAATGAAGCCTCAATAGAATCTATCCTTCTGTCCATCCTTTCATGCTTTTCTTGAGTAACCATGATAAAATTATTCAAAGTTTCTTTTAATAAGGATTTTCTAGGTGCATTTGAGGGACCAGGTTGGTTTTGAGCATGGTATGCGGGTTGACTTCTCTGAGGATTAGGATCTATATGCTGGTACTAGTGAGGGTTAGGATTTTTATACTCCTGAGGTGGGTTTTGCTCATTGTTCTTCTAAGAAAAATGTGGGTGGTTCTTCCAGCCTAGGTTGTAAGTGTTAGAATAAGGATTGTTCATTTGCCTCAGCTGGAAGGAATCCATGTCATTTCCTGCATGAGAATCAAAAGAAGAACAAGTATTAGCCCCATGCCCATAATTATTACAATTACTACATACCTCATTAGTATGTGTATTCTTGTTATTCACTAGCATTCTGACTTGCATAGTTAGCTCGACTATCTGAGAAGTCAGTTCGGGTTTGCTAAATACTTCATTTACTGCACCCTTCCTTCTTCTCATACTATTTTGCTGGGAATTGGCTCCCAACATCTCATAAATATCAAAGACCTCCTCAGCTATCTTTTCCCACATTGTACCCCTAACAGCATTGTCTACCATGCACTGATACTGCTAGGTTAACCCATCATAGAAAGCTTGATTTATCATTGGAAGTGAATATTCATGGTGGAGACATTGAAGTACGAGCATTTTGAACCTGTCCCAAGCCTCATGAAAGGGTTTTGAGTCCTTCTAGTGAAAATTATTAATTTTAGCCCTCAATTCTTTTGTCTTTTGATGAGAATAGAATTTGGCCATACATTTATGATACAGTTCCTCCCAATATTCCAAGGAGTTGAGTGATAAAGTCATTAACCATGCCTTGGCCTTGTCTTTTAGTGTATATTGTAAATATCTCCTCCTTAGTTGATCTTCCTCTAGACTATTCAAAGTGAAAGTGTTGATAGTGGCATAAAATTCCCTTATGAACGTTAGAGGGTCCTCATTAGATAGCCCATAAAAGAATGGGAGCATGTTCAGATGGATGCTTTTTACCTTGTAATTCCTAGTAACTTCTCCAAGGACTATACAAGAGGTGGTATTGCCTATAATTAGCCTAGCATATTCTTTCATGTCTAGCTGTCTTTGTGCAACAACTACTCCTCTAGGTGGATCTTGGTTTTGAGGTGGATCATGGTTCTGAGGTGGATCTTCTATTATTTCCTCTATTTGATCAACCTTTTCTTTAAAATCTAATTCAGGATCTCTTAGTATCACTTCTTTCTCCTCAAAAGATTGTGCTAGGGATCTCTGAACTCTAAGTCACAGCTCTTATAGTCTCTGAGTGGACGAATCTCTCGAATCAGCTTTCCTAGTCATACCTGGCATAAAACTTAAATTAGAAATCTAAAAAGTAAATGCAAAACAAAACAAAACAAAATAATGACAAAACATATGAAGCAATGCAAATTGACAAAACAATATGGCAACTAAAACTAATTAAGAATCAAATTAGCGATTCCCCGGTAACGGTGCCCAAAACTTGATGTAAACTCAAGGTTTAACTCGCAAGTGCACAAGCCAATCGTAGAATGGCAAGTGTCCTCTCGGATTCGATCTTATAAGGAACCACTAGCTTAAATTCATGATTCATCTAATTACCAATGAACACAAAATGCAACCTAAACATCCTAATCCATTTGATTTGAATTTCGTTTAAGAACTAATGTAATTAAGCTATAAATCAAATTAATGAATAAAGTCGATGGATTAAGCAGGTACTTGATTTCACTCCCCCAATTTCTTATTTCTTTCCCAAGCATTAAATTCACAGAATTAATATTTCATGGTTATCACCATATGCATTAGCTAATCAAACCAATGAATTAACTACATATTAGAGTGTTTAGGTTACATTAACAAATAGGACAAGCCGCCCAAGAGGAAAAAGGACAAACTTAGGGGTTGGCGATATGTTCATTTCCATTCTTTCGATTTTTATATCCTAGGATGTGCGTAGTTACATTTGTATATGCCTTGGGTATTAAGGATATATAAATTTGTAACTCCACATATTTTGAAAAGTTTGTAAAGTTTGGCTAGTAAATGTAACACCTCCTTACCCCACTATGTAATAATAAGGTAAGTGAGTATTACATGTATAACTGTCTTAATTCTTCAATTAAAAGAAAACACTGGAATAAATTTTTTTTTTTTTTTTACTAAAATATTTATTTAAAATATACATATATTCAATATAAAAGTTTACACACTCTAAAACTCCTTAATTTATATATATGACTATTTAACTTAGATTTATATCCATATTAAATTCACTACAATAGTATTACATACCCCAAAATATTTATACTACATTGATTTTGTGACAATAAGCCTCATTTTTTGACTTTTATACTTAGGTTTATGTATGTGGGTCCCACTAATTAGCTTAATCTCTCCTCCTATTGGTTCATTAACTTAATTAATCTTGATTAAATTTTAATTATAGAAAATTTCACCTCTACCCCATGATTTTCTAATTCTTACAAAATTTCCTCCAATAATTTTAGTAATACCGATTTTGTCCATAGAGAAATTTTTAAATTTTTCCTAATTCTTTCACCAATCTTTTAATTTCATATTATTAATATCTCTACTTATATTCCCTCATAATTTTTCATTTTTTTCATTTTTTTTTTTTTTCATGAGTCCAAATTTAGACTCCGACCGTACCGGCGTACCCAACTATGGTCACACACGATCAGAGCCTAAATCGCTGGACATTACACTTTGCCAGGAACATAGTTCTTTATTACTTTGAATGAGTCCCGGTAGGGACCACCATTCCCGGTCGGGACC
>CATIWF010184833.1:0-31509 GCA_949630135.1 Balakata baccata
AAGAACATAAATATACCCAAAATCCAAACACCCTTCATCTTTTATAACCTCTCTTCCATGGATTTCTAACCAAACAATACAATCTCTTCATATAACTTCATAATCATAGTAAAAAGATCATGGTTTTCTTGTATTTTCTTATCTCTTGATGGCATAATACATTTTTTCTCATGTAAGGAACTTGTGGTTCCTCTTGCACCAATTTTCTCTCTCCTCCAAAATTTCACCAAAGTTGATAATTTCTTCAAATCTTGCTTTAATCTTATTTTCCCTCTTGGTTTGATGTTTAATTCACTCAAAAACCATGAAGAATCACTCTCTTGATGTTCTTGGGGTTTGAGAACAGAAAAGTTGGTGAAAATTGGTGATAAGAACGTGGAAAAAAGCTTGTATATAGACCTTTCACAGTCATGAAAAGTTAATGTAGCAACTGACCTTAAACAATCATGTTTATCCATGAATATCGATTGTCACAATCGTGATACTCTCTTGTCATCGCCGTGACACCTTTATTTTCCATTATTATTGATTTATTTCATCCATTTTTAGAAACCGAAACCAAAATCGACCAATATACCATACACATACCTTATATATACTTCATATAACTCCAATATACCTCTCATATATTCTCAAAACTTATTCATATATGCACATACTTTATATTCTTACTTTTAATTATCAATTTACCCTCCATGTACCACAATAGCTTCTAAGCTCCCATTGGCAGACGTTACATGACATGGCGTCCTACATGTACATATTTTGTTGATTTGGCATTTAGAGTGAGAAAACTAATGCTACATAGGACTACAACTCAACAATCTAACTACTTATTGTGACTCCGATGGTCGGAATGATTTTTGTAGAAAAAAAATTCTTTAGTGATTTTTGTGGTACAAAACATTTAATATTATTTTGGAGTAAATTAGACAAAATTCAGTGACGATAAGCGAAATTAACCAAGAGAACAACATGAAAGGATTGAAGCTATTTCTAAATTAGCATGTGCATTTAGTAAATACTATTTATTTTTTGGCAATCTTTCTTCTGAGCTTGGTTCATACACCAAAATTACACTGTATAAAAGCAGAAGTGTTCTCTGGAAGGAGAAGTAAATGAGGATCATGAATGTGAACTTCTCAGTTGATAAATTGGAGGTTTCGGATAAAGAATCACGGGATACATTTGAGCATTTCTTGAACAACCAGAACTGGCTACATTTAAGCATTTGTTAAGCGATCAAGCTGTTCTTTACTGAATCAAACTTCTGGCTAGACTTTATCAAGCAAGTCCTTGAGCTCATGGCTTATTTCAATATTACATTCCTTCAGTCTTCGACGCATATCAGGAGCTGATTTGCCAGCAGCTATGTAGGTTTTAATCAGCAAAGTGTAAGCGTTAGAGTTGAGGCTAGTAACAGGCTTCAAGATCTCGCAGAACTTCTCAGCACCATCAACATCATTTTCTTCATAAAAAAATCTAAAAAATGCACTCACCGTTTCCTCTTTTGGTTGCCACTCATAGCCCTCAACTTCGTTAATAGCTGCTTTCATATGTTTCAAAGCCAAATCCAGCTGATGAATTTTCAAGAGGAATATCATGAACCCCTCTCGAGCAGAGAAGAAAGGTCCTTTCAACCTTGTAAATGCATCATCGAAGATGGATTCAGCTTCTTCATACATGTCATGCTCTAGGTAGGCTCTTATAGCAACATTTGCTAACCTCATATCATAATTGGTGCAGCTGGCTTCCCATTCCTTGAAGCATTTGGCTAAACCTTCAACATCTTTTAACTTGGCAAGTGCCTGAAGCATGGCAAGGTAACTCATATTGGTGATGACAGGGAAAGTTGATTTCAACGAATTCCAAACTCGATGGACCTCACTTAGATTAGAAGTACCAGCATATAAGCTTATCAGAAAATGGTAAGCATCACGATTACGAAAACCCATCTTTGCCTCAAGCTTTTTAAGAGCTGATTCAGCTTTCTCAAAACGTCCAGCCTTGATATAGATTGCCGCCAGATTACTGTAAGTAGTCCAGTCAGAAATATCTTCACCATCCTTCACAATCTCATTCCAAACTCTTTCTACTCCCTCAAAGTCATTCAAACATGCATAGCTCTGCATCCAAATGTTATAAGTGAAAGTCGCAGGGGAGATATTCCTCCGCCTCATCTCTTCTACTAGGGGAGGCACCTTCTCAGGTTGGCCCAATTTCATGTACATTATCATCAGATTGTTAAAAGGCAAAGCAGAGGAAACATAGTTCATTTCATCCAATTTCTCGAAAAGATCGCATGCCTTATCTGACATAAGTCCCTTGCAGTAACAGTTGAAAAGGGCCCCATAAGAAGCCTTATTTTTCTCAAATGGTGAGAGGCCACTGAAATAATTCTCGGCCGCATCCATTCCTTTGGTTTTCGCTGTAAGATCTAGGCGGATTGCAATGTCCGCATAACCAAAATTCATTTTCCTCTTCTGCATCCACTCCATTATCTGAACATCAGAAAGCGGAAGTAACCATAAATAGCTTAGAAAATAGAAACCGATTGCACAAAACAATTTGTTTTTTGAGAGAATTGGGTGGAAAAGACTCGGTCTTCTTTTCTTTTCTTTTGTTACTAAACGGAAAAGGGAAATCATTGAAAATAAGGGTCATCTGAATTCTCCTTTGATTCAAAATTATTAAGCAGCGAAAATCGGAATGTGGGCATAACAGCATCGGAGAAAGCTTATCCGCGGGGAAATTTTCAATCTACATAACCAGTTCAACATGCGAGTTCCAGTCTCATATTATATAAATCATAACAAACCAGAAAGCATATACCTTTGTAAGGCAGAAATGCATCGAATGAAGATTGATAAAGCTGGGGGTAAGAGACAAACCTCAAGAGCATGATCAAACCGACCATATTTGCGGAGCTCTTTGACACATCGAACAAGCTCAATTTTTTTTGCACCTTTCCCCTCCATTACCCACTCGTTCAGCGTCTTTGACACGCTTCCTCCCGTCGCCCCTACAGCAGACAGTTTTCGGTATAACCGCTGGGATTTTCCAGATGAACCCGCCGTGGGAGGGGCCGCCTCCGCTGCGGTGCAAAGCTTTCTCGCCAGCCATGATACTTTCCTTATCGGTAGGCTAGAATTCTTTGCCATGATAAGCCAGATTCAACTGAGGCTCTCAGTCTCACAGTCAGTTTGAAGAAATGGGGTTTTTGCTAGGGCTTTTCTCGCTATGTGAATATCTACCAAGTCTGAAACTCAATAAAACGCAATGTCGTTTAATGAATATGATTAAAAAACGGCGCTTGTTTTCACATGCTTAACAAAACGCGCGTTCTCCTCAAACTCTTTGGGTCAAGAAGTTGGAACTTGGAAGCCGTTTTTCTAATTTCCTTCTCCAGGCACGAGCGGAAAAACGGAACGGAAAGTGAAAATGATGCCACTGGCTGTGCTTCGTCCTCTCACCTTCTCGTCATCATCTCCTTCACGCCTTAACTCTTTGCCAAAATCTATCGTCCGTAGCCGGAGCTTTCGCGTCTCATGTTCTTCTCTTCAACCAGGGCCGGTTCGTTTCTCCCTTCTTTTTCAATCAATTCAGCACTTCAGCTTGGAAAACTTACCTACCACTTCGATTTACTTGAGTAAAATTTTTTCAGGTAAAATCTGAATACAAGCCTGGATTGATCGATGATCTTTTCCTCACTCTGTTTCGAAACAAAATGGTCAAGGTGAATACAATTAAATCACAAGACAGTTGAATTACATAAATTTTTCCCCCAGTTGGAGATATTATTTTACTGAAATTGAGGATCTAAAGTCAAGATGAGGCGTCCTGCTCCTAAACTAGTTTTGATGCAATAATACATTTTTGGTTGATAAATAAAAAAAAATGAAATAAAATAAAGAAAGAAATTCTTGTATGTCACAAGAAGTATAAAGTAGCATTTTAAAGAAAATTATTATTGGCTAAAAGTTTTTGTATGATTATTGTTGCTTCGAAGACGATAACAGGAGGTTGGATGGGATTCTGAAAGACCAGGATATGATGGATTAATTGAAGTAGCTAATCGCCTCATGTTAACAGGAAGAACAAATTCTGAAACCACAGAAGCAGCGGTATGATTGATTTTCCTTTCTTCTTAGTTTTAAATTGCATTTATGTACTGACTGTTACTCATTGGCTTAAAGCAGGTTCGGATATTAAGGTCACTCTTTCCCCCACTCATATTGGATCTATACAAATTGCTTATATCTCCTTTAGGAAATGGAAAATTAGCTGCCATGATGGTTGGTGAGTGGATTTCTCATTCCTTGTGTAGAAAAGCAAATTTGGAAATTCAATATTTGGTGGTAATCGAACTCTTAGATTATGTGTTTTCTATAGCGAGGGTAACAGCGCTCACTTGTCAGTGGCTTATGGGCACATGCGCAGTTAATTCTGTTGATCTTCCTGATGGAACCTCATGCCAAAGTGGGGTAATTATCCTGAAATTTCCATTCTTTTGATGCAATGAATTTGTCATATTTGTCCTTCATTTCACCATATATCAACTGACACAAGTAATTCCTCAAACCTATTTTTTGTTTGTTGGTTTTTTCATGAAGGTCTTTGTAGAAAGATGCAAGTATTTAGAAGAAAGCAAATGTGTCGGGATTTGTATCAATACCTGTAAACTTCCAACACAGGTGATTGATTCCCTGATTTAGTTCTAAAGAAATTTCTGTACATTGACAGGCTCCTACAATTTTTAGCCTTTTATTTTGTTTACCACCCATTTATTTGACTTACCTTATAACTTCTTATAATTCGATTTTCTAGACTTTCTTCAAGGATTGCATGGGAGTCCCCTTATTGATGGAGCCAAACTTCACAGATTATAGTTGTCAGGTATAACTGTTTCCTTCAGAATTCTTGCCCTTTTCTTATTGATGACGAGAGAGTACGTTTATATAGGAAGAAAGAAAAGAAATCCAACACAAAATTTCACCTTCAAATTCCTGTTCTATGCATTGATGATACATCCGTACTCTAGACATGAATCATAGATTTTCCCCAGCAGATTAACAGGAAAATCTGCCTTAAAAATCTTGATTTGATCAGTCTGTTTCTTTGCTAGTGATAATTCGGTGGATGTGTATTCAGCTTCCACGAACATTTTTCTGCCTTGAGTGCTGCCATCTCGTGATTACTGCTTTCAGCAAGCTAGTATTCCATTACAACCTGCCCCGCATTAAGATTCTTTTTTTTTTAACCCCTTTTTGTTACTGTATGATCATAATTGTTTTCCCACGACTCTAAAAATTCAGTATGTACTACGTTTCTAATTTCTACGTTCGGAGAGAAGCTTTATTTACCATTGCAAGAGGGTGTTTTCGATTCTCTACTACATGAATCATTTAGAATGAATTTGTCATAATTCTTTGATGTGCTCCTGTATATCACTTTCTCTGTGTCTGGAAAATGAAAATTAAACAGTTTGTAGCTTAAACCATGAGCACTCTGTTGAAATCTGTCCAAGTCTTAAAAATACATATATATCTGACGGCCACTTGGTTTTCTCTGACCTTATTTTGGCAGTTTAAATTCGGGGTTGTTGCTCCACAGCCTGAAGATGATAGCACGCTTAAAGAACCTTGTCTCGAAATCTGTCCAATTTCAAGTCGAAGAAAGCAAGCTGCCCAAAACGTTGGAGGGCGCTGCCCAAAGGCATAAATCCTCATTGTGCATTTATTTCTCAGTTCTCACCATTAATATCTCCTGCAGTTACCTTTACTTGAATGTGGCATGTCATCAGAGAAGTCTATGTACTATAATATATATTTCTCTCTTTTACAAAATTAACAAAACAGTGCCACCCTAGCCAACTTGATTAGGTGTTGTTCTTGCTGTAACATAAGCTAGGGGGAGAGAATTATACATAACACATATCTTCTTCTTGCTCTATTATGATCAAATTCATACTTAGTCAAATTCAGTTAAAGTGACTACTAGAAAGGAAAAACCCAACCACTTTTCACAATTAAAAAAAGTTGGATTAATAGAATGGCTTTTGAAAATATACAACACATGCGCTAAACAAATATGGCTATTTTACTACCAAATTTGGAGACCAGTTGTTCCTTTCAAGGAAATGATGTTGATTAATATGCAGTAAATGCAACCTTCTATAATTAAAATACAAAATTATACAAAATTTGAAACTTAACTACAAGAACAAGGCACTGACACGATCATACAGATGATCTTTGTCTGATCCCAGAAGAAAAAAAGTTCTAACCCATATAATAGTAGCTATCAATTGTCCCAACCAGATGGCCTCCGCCTTTCTCTACCCCTATCTCTTGTACTGCAAAAGAGAAGCAATAAACAAACCATGTCAGGATTGAAACTAGATAAATCTAACAGAACATAAATAAAAACAAAATGAGATGCCAGTTGAATTGAAAAGCTTAACCTTTCCATGTTCCGACCAGGATTTCCTCCAGAGTTTTGATTCATTGCCTGGGTTCTATTTGCATCTCCACTAATGGAACCACCAGAGACAAAGCCAGGTAGTGTGGTTGTCTGACTCTGAATCCTATTCAAGTCTCCGCCAATTGAGCCGCCAGAGACAAATCCAGGTAATGCTGGACTCCTGTTGGGATAAGCACTTGAACTTTGGGAGTTTGAAGCAGCAGCAACAAAACTACTCTTGAACTGTGTCATTGTCCCTGCCCTCGGGGAATTAACTGCAGCAGATCTACTTGGAATAGTATTAGTTGGAGCACTGTTTGATTCTGGATTATAGCCAATACCAAGACCATAATCCACTCCCCGAACACCTCGACCACCTCCACCTCTTCCTTTACCCTTTTTACCTCCTGCACATGTAAACAGTTCGTGAAAATTTTTTAAAATCCAGCAAAAGTTAGCTGGAAGACAGAGTCTTCGTATGACAAATTACATGCATCACTTAACATTTTCTATATCCTGATAAAATCTCAATGATAATAGAAGGCAAAATTCCGAGGGAGAAAGAGGGAATACTTTGATAAACAATTTTAGAGAGATGTGCAAACCTTAAGCAAGCAATTACAAGAAGACAGATATTGCTAGCCCTCAAGCATGTTACTGATAGATGTAATTGAAAAAAAAAGGAATTGCTTACCTCCTTTTCTTGCATCACGTTTGGACCTGAATCTTCCATCCTAATGATTTAAATGGTTAAAGTCACTAAATAATTTTAGGTGCATTACAAAATGAGTGATAAAGGAGAAAAAGCATGATGTGGTGCCGATCTAAATAATCATAATAAAACATCGCACACCTAGAACAATTTTTCTAAATGGTACAGTAATTAAAGAGAGGATGCAACAGAGAACTCCTAAAAATTAACAGCTCTACAAATCTATTTATCAAGAAAGTTCCTATATTTGGCTTTTATATGCTACTGAGATGTTCACTTAGATTTAGGGACTATCCAAAAACGGTCCAGTTCCTTTCATGTAATGCCAAGCCTGTCATTGAACCTTGTTAATTATCAAGATGGACCAAGATCAATGGAACCATGGGAGTACCAAAAAGATCTAGGCAAGGCTGTGCCCTTCTCTTCCTATTCCTTTTGACTATTTGACTATCATAAAGATTTTTCAATTCAATTATATCTTTTATTTGGCAACTAAACACACAAGTTCGTTTTTTTGTTTCAAATGTATCCTGTTTTGAACATGTACTAATCATGAAGTGACATGCTAATATAGAAGAAGTGTGTTTAGTAGAACATGCAAACTTAATGCATCTACCCATGTATGTAACTGACCTAGAAAAGTGTTAATATCAAAGAATAAATACCAGGCAAGAAGAATTACTTTCATAGCAAGATCCATAAGTTCCATAGAGACATTCTGACCAGCAGCAATCAAACTGTTAACCAATTCACCAGCAAACCGTGCTTCTTTTTGGGTAATAAGTGTATATGCAATCCCATCTTTGTCGCCAGCACGGCCAGTCCTACCAATACGATGCACATGCATGTCCATGTCTCTAGCAATATCAAAGTTCACCACTGACTTGATTGATTTGATGTCAAGTCCACGAGCAGCAACATCAGTTGCAACAAGAACGTGGTAGACACCAGATTTAAATTTTTGCAAAATCTCCATCCGAGAAGCCTGATCTTTGTCACCATGAAGAGCTGCAACTTTAAATCCCTTTTGATTAAGTTGTGATTCAATCTCATCCACTGCAGCTTTTTTAGAGGCAAAAACTAGAACATCACCATCATCAACCATTCCAGGTAGTTTTTCAAGAAGCCAAGTCAATTTCTCTGCATCGGAAGGAAGTACTTGCACAACCTGAGTAATATCTTCATTGGCCATTCCCACCTCCCCCACAGTAACTCTTATGGGATCAGTGAGAATCTCCCGAGCTAACTTTTCAACCTTGCGAGGCATTGTAGCTGAGAAGAGTAAGGTCTGGCGGTCTGGCCTAATCTGACCAACAATAGACATTATTTGTGGCTCAAACCCCAGGTCAAACATTCGATCAGCCTCATCAAGTACCAAGTAAGTTGCTTTCAACATATTCAATGCTTTCATCTTTAGCATGTCTATTAATCTCCCAGGAGTGGCAACAACAATGTCACATCCTGCCTTCAGTTCTTTGAACTGATCAAGCTTGGACATTCCTCCATACACAGCAGACACACGTATACCATGTGATTTAGCAAATTTTTTAGATTCCAAATATATTTGGTGAGCCAATTCCCTAGTCGGTGCACATATCACCCCAATTGGACCCTCTTCTTTCTGAAGTTCAGGCTGATCCATAATATGTAAAATCATGGGAAGAACAAAAGCGGCAGTCTTACCAGATCCAGTTTTTGCTATGCCAATGATATCTCTACCAGAAAGAATGATTGGCAATGCCTGGCACTGTATTGGTGTCGGTTTTTCATAACCCTGTTTTGCAATGGCATTCATCAGTTGTTGTGAAAAACTACATTCTTCAAATGTCTTAATTGGCCTGGGTACATCAAAACCTGAAACGCGGATAGCCAAACTCTTGCAGTATTCAGCAACATCCTGCTCACTCATCCCTGGAGAAATTTGAACAAAAAGTTGAAAACTAGTATATACCAGACAAAAACAGAATGGTTAAAATGCTAGCAATTTAAATCGCGAATTACAATAACAAAGACTGTGAACTAAGTAATAATGTTTTCCATTCCATGATTTATGTAAACCAATACGATTCAAACATAAACTGCAATATCTTTTTATAGAGAAACTTATAGTTTTCAGCTGAAAGTTTCATGTTAGTATCTAAAATCTCAATTCCCAAAATTTCAAGTTAAAATCTAAAATCTTAATTCCTAGGCTATTTGAAGTAACTAGAGGCAACCTGGACCAAAATAAATAAATAAAGCAGCAATTCCTGCTCACAATTGAATGTAGCAATGTAGCATATTAAAACCATATGCGCCTATGCAAAGTATTGACTTTGAATCGATAATTTAACCAAAAGAAAAGGTAATAAATCTGCTTCTAGTTCATCAAAATTTTACCTGATATCGATGGTTTCTCCACATAAAAATCCTTATTAAACAACTCATACTCAATCGAGCTATGATCCAGAGCTGGAATTGGCTCGATCTTCTTCTTATCAACGACTACTGGATTATCATCGGAATCATACTCCAACATCCCCGCATCCACTGCTTTCGCTGCCGCATAAACCTCCTCATCCGAATTATAACCGGCGTGTAGCGCATCCGCTGCGAGAGTCAAGCCCAAATCCTTCTTTGCCTTGAGAAAGCTTTCCATAGGATCATCGTCCTCGTCATCCCTGTACTTCTCAGCCTTCTCTTTCGGCTTTGGCGGAGGGGCCGCCCTCATCTCCTGCTGTATTCCCTCCATGAAAGCGTCCAAAGGATCAATTTCATCATCTTCAACTACATTTTCTTTATTATTATTAGCTGAAGTGTCATTAGCATTATCATTCTCGTCGTAATCGATGTTGTCGAGGTCGGTGTCTTCGTAGTTGTCGTGGCCGTGGCGGGAGGAAGGAGGGACGTAGAGCCGCTGTGGAGCTTGTGACCGCTCGAAATTGTAGGTCGTTTGGCGGTTTATCCCAAACCCTTCGAATCCGAATTTCCGCTTTGACATACTTCCCGGTTCCGATACGATTACTGAAAGAGCTGTGTTGATATATAAAACCCTAATTGGAGATGTTGAAAGAGTTGTGTATTTTCTGTTGCCCGACCGACACAACTGCGCGCGGGCGAATCGATTTTACGGTTTGTATAGGCTTATAGGGCCAGCACTATGGAAACGTAGGCCCACAAACAGAGCCGCGCGTGGATCGATTTTATGGCTCGTATGCGCTTATTGGGCCAGTACTATGGAAACGTAGGGCCACAGAGATGGATTTTATGGCTCTAAAGAACGGGCCTGGGCTTAAAAAATGCTTTTTAAAAAATTTTTGGTTTGAAATAGTATTTATTTATTAATTATTTTTTACTTAAAGCCTATTCATCCCGATATTTTTATAGTCATTTTTTTAGTTTTGCAGATACCTTGTATTAGATTTTCAATACATATATAAATAATTTTGAATTAAAAAAGAATAAATATATATGTTACCAAATGCAAAACAGGAAATATTCCAATGTGAGGGCAGTTTTTCTCTTGAATATGTTTTTTATCCTTAGCTGTTTGCTAAAATAAAAAGGAAATAGTTAGGTGTTAGGTGATACGATGATAACGCCTGATGGACAACATGATATTCTTAGGATTATTAGCGGGACCATCGATGAAATAAAAAATAATATCGTAAATAGATATTTAATATTTTATGATTTCCTTTGCTGATATTCTCTCTTTCTTGCTTTTATATCATTTGCACAATTTTATTAGTCATTTTGGACCCGACTGAACTCGGAAATCCTTCATATAAAACAAGCAAATAGAAATTAATATATTTGAACACAAAAATAAAGGACATAATTATATTTTTATTTTTTGATTGATATATTTATATTTTTCATTAAAATATAGCTTAAATAATAAAAAAGCTAAAACTTTTGGATAAATAATATTTAGAAAGTGGATAGGAAGACAAGGACAAGTGTGGAGAGCACCCACGTCCATGAATTTCGGTGTCCAAAACTGGTGAGAATTGATAAGAGCTTTGTCAATTCATAGCAAATTTTTTACGTAATTTGCCAACATCTTACGCATGAAAGGCGTCATTATCAAGAAATTTGGAATAACGAGATTTTGATATTCACCTCCATTACATTCAACTGATAACAGGTTGACGGTCTACGGAAGAAGCTTGGACCGCACTGCACAGAATCTATTCCACTTCCTGATCAACTGAGCAAAGAAAAGTCCACTTTTTCTTACCGTTAGTTTGTTCTTTTCCGCTAACGGCGCACGTTAGACCTTAATAAAAGGCGGTGCCCATCCACCTCTCTGCTTTTCACCTCGCACCCCTCCCTCTCCATCGGATTGGAAAGCAGAAAACAAAAAGAAAAATAAAATAAAATATATATGCATATATTTCCAAATCAAAAAACCTAAAAAGAGCCAGAAGCTTCTTCAGTACTGATGACTGAGTGAAACCAACGATATCTCCACCAACAGTCGCATAAAAGCTCTCTGTTTTTCTCTAAGCTCCAGCTCTTCTAGTTCAATTTCCTCGATTCAACTCAGTAATGGAAGTTTTTGCACTGAGTTTTGAGTTCCGAGTTTCTGTTTTTAAGACGATGTCTCCTTTGCTGGATCCTCCTTCATTTACTCTGACAAAGGAATCTTGCTTGTAGTGCTTTGCTTTCCCTTTGGATTCATATGCTTAATGTGAACTGCGATCTCTGTTGATTTGCCAAAATCTTATAGATCTAGCGTGTAATTTTTTTCATAATCAACGGCGTCGGTGATGTCGGTGCTACCAGTCTCAAATGCTAATGGTAATTTTAGTTTATATCGTCTTGTCATTTCCTTTTTTTTATTTTTCTTTTGGTACAGTTTTTGGTGGTAGTTGAGCTTGAGAGAGTTTATCGAAGCTGTTAGGAAATTTGAGGATGGAAATCGAAGATTATATTCTTAGTTTCTGTAGTGCTGAAATGGAGATGCTGGGTTAAGTTGATGATTTTATATGCTTTGTATCATAATCACGAAAAGCTTGAAAATTCAGAGCTTTATTAGCTAATACGATTTAATTGACTCTTTTTATAAGGGATTTTTCCTTGAATGTCTTGCAAAAACAAAAACAAAAAAAAAAAAGAAACAAAATTTGAAAGTTAAGGTCTTTGCTAAACTATTTCAGCGCCCAAAATTAAAACAAAGTTTGAAAATTTAGAAATGCTCCTGCATCTCAACAGTGTAAACTAGAGCTCTATATTGATTGCTATAAGATTCGGCAGTCGATATAGATTCTATGTCACTGAGAATGATAGATAGCTATAAATATTTCCTGGAAAAAAAAAAACGGTTTTGAGGTGGTTTTCTGCATAGAACGGATTGAATTTTGCTCACACAACAATTTATTTAATTTGTTATCACTATTTCATGCTTTTGTTTTACTTATATTTTTGTTTAAATACCCAACGCAGAAGTATCAAGAAAAATTCATGATTTGTTGCTGCAACTTTTCGTAATTTCCTGTTATGTAATTTTCATCACCGATGCCGAATTGGTTGATAATCGACTCGTGCCAATGGCACCAAGTAGAGCGCCGTTGGCTGCACCAGCTATTCCTCATCTGCCCCAGCCAGCCAGCCTGCCATCATTTTATAAACCACATAGAAAACATTTCTCACCACTTGTAGCACCTGCTCAATCCCCCAATTATGGTCCAATGATAGGTCACCCGCCTATTAGTTCAGGTTTCTCGAAACCATCAACCAAGAAGAATACATTAGTGCCTCCTGGTACTGGATTGGTAGACATTGCACCAACACAGTTCAGTGGCGGTGCAAATGCTTCCAGTTTAACTCAGCCACCACTGTCCCCTTATGTCTCTGGTAAGATAGACTCTGCTTTATCTTTACTTTGTATAATTTCTTTTTTCCTTCACAGCAAATACTTAGCTGTTAAACATAAAGTGCAAGCATTTGTTAAAGTATTACTTCACTTCCCATAAAAACTATTGCCCAAGGGCATAAAACTGAATGGGATTATCTGTTCAGTTCCAAACAAACTCTGAAATAGTAAGAAAACATGTGATTTTGTTTTTTCTGGCCTTAGATATTGACATGGAGTTGGTTTCTCATTGTTCCAGATTGTTGCAAACCTAACACGGTGTTGAAACAAGGGAGTCGTGGTTGCCATTGTGTGTATCCTATAAAGCTTGACCTTCTCCTTTTGAATGTCTCACAAAATCCTAATTGGAGATTATTTTTGCAAGAACTAGCTTCCCAGCTTGGTTTGCTAGTTTCTCAAATTGAGTTGATCAACTTTTATGTACTCAGCTTGTCAAGATTAAATATTTCAATGGATATTACTCCTCATACAGGAATCAGCTTTTCTGCTAGTGACGTGTCATCAATTAATTCCTCTCTTGGGTTGCATAAGATTCATTTTGATTCTACTCTTTTGGGTGATTACAAACTCCTCAATATTACCTTGTTTGAACCTCCAGCACCTTCCCAGGGTAAACTTGCTCTCTGTTGCTTTGAGTATGTGTTTTTGATTTTGCAATCAATGGTGTGGTTTTGTCAATCATATTTTTTGGTCTGTGTTTGTGGTATTTTACTTTTTTATTTTTTATGTATGTATTTGTGGGGTTTGGGTGGATAGGTGGATGATTGGTTGTTCCTTTATATTCGGAAAAATGAATAATAGCTTATTAAGTGCATAAATGATGGTCATACCTCTAACACCCACCATTGCTTAATTGTTGATTGATTCAATTGCTTTGCTATTAATACTATGCTTATGAAATTTAATACATAATTTAGTTCTGTGAAAGTTGCCACTAAGTGAGTTTGGATCTTTGAGGGAGAAGACTAGTATTTTGCTATACTTCTGGAAGTATCGGCACTTGAAAGGCATCAGTGTATGTGTGTACAAAAGGATTTGGGATTCTGAAGGCAAACATGTTTGAGATAAAATTAATATGATTCCTTTGGCATCAACATTTATTGCTGTTATATCAATATTGGTTCTCTTGTTTGTTTGTTGAAGTATCTTTGCATCTCATCTACAGCTCCTATTGTTGCTTCATCACCTGTGGAAGCACCAGCACATCATTCTCCAACTTCCACGTCACTTGGTACTTCAAACAAGGGCAAACATTCAAATTTGGTTCTTATACTCAGTATTGGTGCTGGCATTGTAATCATTGCTATAATATCCATGCTTATGATCTTTTCATGTGCATTCCGAGGAGGGAAGCCCAAAGGATCTCCTAAGGAAACTGGTATGTATGTTAAAATATTAGGTCCGGCCTTTTATGCTTTTTCTCATAATGTATCTTTCCAGTGATGTTCAAAAATATCAGCTAAATGGAAACTTAGTAGCAGCTTTAAATGACACCTTTGAAGCTTGTGTACCGTAAACATGCTGTTGCTGTAAATGATATTCAATTACCATAATTGGCCGTGGATAGTGATCCCTCTCACGTTTAGGACATTTGTTTTGGTTGTTGTCATGTGAGATTTGTGTGCATAATTTTTTTATACTGCTGGTCACAAAAGTAAAGCTTTTAGTAAGCAGCTTGTGACAGTAAATGCTTAGTAATGTTAGATGACAAGTTCTTGTTGCTGAAACTTTCATGTTTCTCTGTTCATTTCTTCTTTATTTCATTATTTATTTATTTATTAATTTGTTTATTTTTTGCCTTTCAGTGAAGCCCAGACCTGTGGATGCAGTTCCAGCTGGAGGATCTCTTCCACATCCTACCAGTACACGGTTTATAGCCTATGAAGAACTTAAAGAAGCAACAAACAACTTTGAACATGGAAGCATACTTGGAGAGGGTGGATTTGGTAGGGTTTTCAAGGGTGTCTTAAGTGATGGTACAGCTGTAGCTATTAAGAGGCTCACTAGCGGAGGACAACAAGGGGATAAAGAGTTTTTGGTTGAGGTTGAGATGCTCAGCAGGTTGCATCACCGTAATCTTGTCAAACTCATTGGTTACTATACCAGTCGTGACTCTTCGCAAAATCTACTGTGTTATGAACTTGTTCCAAATGGAAGCTTAGAGGCGTGGCTACATGGTAACTATGCTATCTTAAAATTTATTTTAATTTGGGTATTTTTTCATGAAATGGAGATTTATTCTTGAACCATAATTAGACATTATCTAAGTTACACTGTTTTAACATCTTAGACTGACGAGCCTGCATTGGCATGTCATGGGTGTCAGAAGAAACAGACTTGTCTTTTGGTCCAGGACCACACCTGGGGCCTTTTGCTATTTGCACATTCTTGGGCTCTGGATACAGTCTTTTTGACAGTGATGGGAAGAAATTGAAAAATGTTTGTCTGTATTTATTCTTTCTTTGCTGGTCCGTACATTATTCTAAGACTAAAATTATGTGCTTGATGAATATCAAGTTACCTAATCATCTAAGAAAAATTATACATAGTAATAATTTCACCGATTAGCAAATATGGATTCTTGTGCCACCTTGGGTTGAATCTTATGATATACTGCATTAACACTTGTAACTGAGTGAGGTGGGATAGTTCACTGAAGATATGGTGCTTACAATGTGCATGCTGATCCTCTTTTGCCTCAGGTCCACTGGGTTTAAATTGTCCTTTGGATTGGGATACCAGAATGAAGATTGCGCTTGATGCGGCAAGAGGACTTGCATACCTGCATGAGGACTCACAACCATGTGTTATCCATAGAGATTTCAAAGCATCCAATATATTGCTTGAGAACAACTTCCATGCTAAAGTTGCCGATTTTGGACTTGCTAAACAAGCCCCCGAAGGGAGAGCAAATTATCTTTCCACTCGTGTCATGGGTACATTTGGGTTAGTATCAGTCTCTCCTCTTCATATATATTGTCTCTTTTACTATAATTTATCTAGGGACGTTGAGATAAAATGGCACCGGTTCTTAGGTATGTGGCCCCGGAGTATGCTATGACTGGACATCTGCTAGTAAAAAGTGATGTTTACAGCTATGGAGTTGTTCTACTTGAGCTGCTGACAGGAAGGAAACCGGTGGATATGTCACAACCATCGGGGCAGGAAAACCTTGTCACTTGGGTTAGCACTTATTCGCTCTTCTTAGTAATTGAAAACTTATTTCTTTTGTCTTAAAAGTCGAATACAGAGCCAGTTAGACAAGTGGCTTGTTTTGATTTCAGGCAAGGCCAATTCTTAGGGACAGAGATCGGCTAGAAGAGCTTGCTGATCCAAGGCTTGGAGGTAAATATCCCAAAGAAGATTTCGTACGGGTTTGCACCATCGCAGCAGCTTGTGTTGCCCCTGAGGCAAACCAGCGACCCACCATGGGCGAAGTGGTCCAGTCACTTAAAATGGTACAGCGAGCCACAGAATATCAGGACTCCTTGCCAACCTCCAACGCTCGGCCAAACATGAGACAGTCATCCACTACCTTTGAGTCTGATGGGACATCTTCAATATTCTCTTCAGGTCCGTACTCTGGTCTAAGTGCTTTTGATAATGACAACTTCTCTAGGACAGCAGTTTTCTCTGAAGATCTTCATGAAGGACGTTGAACGCTTTCCAAGTAGAGCCTTCACGTAGCTTGAATCCTTCTTTTAACTGCACAATACCAGGATGCAAGGAATTCGATAAAACGAATATGGCGAAGTATTTATAGGAATTATTTCAGGAAAGGGCATAGTTTCATAGTTGTGATTGGTATTTGGTGGGAGATGGTAAGTGGGTTTTCTTATTCTTGTGCCATGTTGAATGCCACTGTGAAGTTTTCCCTGAGGCAGTGGTTTTTCTGTACATGGTTGACGAAATTTTGTGTATAAGCTTTTTCTTTGGGTTTTTTCTTTTCTTTCCATTTTTCTTTTCCTTCTTATCATTCATCAGAACTTTCCTGGTTTTTTCTGTCCTTTTCGACGCGGCTGCCTAACATTTCCAATCCACTTCAAGTTTCTATAAATGTGGAGTAACATAACTTTCCAGGAAAAAGATCAGATCTCCAGTTTCGGTATAGGGCGTGCAGTTATTCACGAAATTTGAATTTATATTTATTTATAATAATTAATTTATACATAAATTTATGAATTAATTCAATTATAATTTATTATGCAAATAAAATAATAATCATGGATAAAATAAGATAATAATTTACGGTTAAATTCATGGATAATCTTATTCATGAATAAGTATAGTCAGAGGAAATTTTATGATTTACCGAAATTGTTATGTTTTTTTCATTTTTACCTACGGTTTTACATATTTTTACTAGTATTGGAATTTTTTTTTCTTTTTTCTTTTCTTCTTCATTCTCTTTGGATTTGTAGTCCTTGATGAGAACAATAAGGTGTTTGTTCTTCCTTCCTTTCTCTTTCTGCTCATTCGACAGCACAATCTTTGATTTCAACAATCTCAGCATCCATGGTTTTGATCTTTTGATCTCCTCTACTCTCTAACCAACTGATATTGTCATTGATTACTGTCATAATCTAACTGGTATTATCTATTGTTGCTTTGCATATTCTTCCCTGTGGAAAATTTATTTTGCTTTGTAGATTCTTGTAAACTCTATTTTTGGATATCATCTTCACCATCAAGACCTAAAAATTTCCACCGTATTGGTAGTCAAGATCTTTCAATTACAAATAATCCATTTATATTACCTTTAGAAAACCTTGTTCTAGAGAGCCTCACTTTTGAATTTTCTATATTTATCATTTTTTTGGGTTAGACAGTGAATTTTGTTGTTAGATGGTGCATTTGTGGATTTGTGATATCAGTGTTCCCAAACTAATAATATTGTTCTTTTTTTATTTTATTTTTTTGTTGAAAATCGCTAAAATATGCCTAAAGTATACTTAAGGTATTATTTTAAATTTCTAAATGAATACTAAGTATCCTGAAAATATACCTAAGATATTCCCAAAAAATTCCTTCCACATAATTTTCATGAAATTTCTAAAGTATATCAAAAGTATTTTCAAGGTATGCCGAAGTATTCTTACAAAATTTATAAAGGTATATCCAAGATATTCCCAAAGAATTTATTCTAGAAAATTCCATGAAAATTAGCAAAGTATGCTCAGAGTATCCCCAAGGTATACCCAAGATATTTCTAAAATATTTCTAAAAAATTCCTAAAGTATTATCAAGATATACCAATGTATTGCGAAAAGTATACCAAACTGTTTATTTGAGATTTTGCGATATTTTAAATTATTATTATTATTATTTAATGATTTGATTATTTTTATTTTTGTTCTTTTATTGGTTTTAGTAAAAAATGAACTAATATATCTCCAAGTTATACCGAAGATATACATTTTAGGTATACTTTGAGATGATTTTGAGATTTAGGTAATATTGTAATTGTTGAAGGTATTTTTCAATAAAATTGAAAAAAAATATTGATGGATAGTAAAGTTGTAATTATCCCTTTTTTTTTTTTTTTTTTTGAAAAATTTCCAAAATAATTAAGGGCATTTGCCGCATTGGAATATAAGTACTTTGTTCTCGAGCGCTTGAAGCCCAAAACTTTTGGGGTATGCCATGGACTTTGTTCTCGAGATAATCCGACCCATGAATTAACAGGTTAAGCTAGATATTCAGGAAGCCTTATATTATCATATATTATTATCTATAGAATATTATAGACCAAAAATTCATCACACATAAAAAAAATTGACAATTTTATAAATAAAATAAATTTACACGGCTATTAAACATAATATAATAATTTTATAAATATTTATAATATATTTTGTAACTGTATTCATTAGATTACTGAGAATTATTCATTTGTTTATTACTGAAAGGTTTATTAGGAATAAGTAAAATATTTATTAATTTATTACTATATGTTTATTTTGTTTAAATGCTTTATATTCATTACGAATAAAGTAAAAATTCATTAGTTTATTACTACAAAAAAAATTAAAGAAAATAATATAATATTTATTAAATTATATACACAATACATCATTTTTAAAATAATTTTTATATCTATAAAAAAATCGTAAATATTGATCATTTTGTTATTAAAAAAAATTTATTATTTTATTGAGAAATGTTCATTAGTTTATTGAAAAAAATTTATTATAAATAAAGTAAAAATTCATTAGATTATTATTACAAAAATTAAATTAAATAAAATAATATTTATTAAATAATATAGGAATGGCAGGAGTTCCCCTCCCCATTCCTTGTTGGAAAAATTTTATAGATCTCCGTCTCCGAAGAAAACAGGGATCTCCAATCTCAATCCGATCTCCAAATTGATTAAATTTTTTATTTTATTTTCAAATTAAAAATATATTTTTTATTTTAATTCATGAGTTAATTATATATTTTTAAATAAAAAATATTTTTACTTTAAATAAATATTATATTTTTATTTTATTATTTTTAAAAATGACTAATTATATATATATATATATCGGTGCTAGGTTTGAGGTAGAACACGTATACACTGTCTTCGATACAAAAAAATTCAGGGTCAGAGCAAGGTACAAAATTAACAAAAAAATCCATCATGTTCGGGTGGGGCACTGTAGATGCATTTTCAATTGTCATTCCTAAAATAATATATATAATGTATCTTACTCAAGAGTATTTAATAGATTTCTTGAGAAATATTCGTTTGTTTATTATTGGAAGGTTTATTTTGTTTCAAAACTCTACATTTATTAGCAATAAAATAAAAAATTCATTAATTTATAAATAAATATTCATTACGAATAAAGTAAATGTTCATTAGTTTATTAATAAAAGTTCATATTTTATATTAATACAAGTTTATTTTTTTTTTGTACTTAATTTAATGATTTTTTTTGTTTTGATTTGTTGGTATGAATTAATTAAATCATCTTTAAAAAAACTCAAAACGTAACAAAAAAAAATTGAATTCATAAAAAAAATAATAAATCAAGACAAAGCGCATATAAAAAAATATAATAACTGCTGATTGTTTTAAAATAAAATGAATATTTATCAATAAAATAACGAACCTTTTACTAATAAGCCAATAAACTTTTTACTAATAAATTAACGAATGAATTTGTGTAAATTTATTTTATTTACAAAATTGTTATAATATTTTATTATTATTATCACATGTTTTCCAACAATTACCCAATTTTTATTTTTATTTATATCAGTTTCTAAAATTTATATCCTTTCTATTTTATAAATAATATTTTATTTTTTTATTTTTTTTCACTTTCAATTTTTATTCATTTTAGATAATTTTATTAATAAAAATTAAAATAAAGTGAAATTAAAAATAATATTGAAGTGCGAATAATTTTTAAAATAAATTAAAATGCGGATTGAATTTTTTTATAATATAACGGAGATGGAGATTGAGAGAATTATTGTTGGATGCTCTAATTTGCGGAAATTCAGCTATTCACTGTTAAACGAAACAACTATCTTTCCAGCTCCAACACTCTTCTAGTACCCTTTCACCCCCTATCGCTCCCGGTTCCGTTTGTGCGCCGTTCGCCCTAAAATCTATAGGGTAAGGCGCTAAGTTTTTGAGTTTTAAAGTGCACAACCAATTTCTAGCACTTGCTCTAGCTAAGTGTAGCAGCAAACGGTGAGGAATGGCGCATTCAATAGTCTCCAAATCGGCTTCCTCACTCAGATTTAGCTCTCTCGGCTTCTCTCCAAACCCTAGCACCACTCTCGATTCCCAGAAGAGCTCTCTCGCCTTTGAGCCTCTTCCTTCCAGGTTTTATGAGTTATTTGTTTATTTATTTTTTGCATTAATATTATTTTTGATTGCGAAGTTCATATGTGAGGAATTGAGGTCACGGCTTTAGGGAGTTTGAATAAAAAGAAGTTTGATTCTTTCATTGGTTTGCTGTTGAGCAATTTGAGGGTCAGGAAGAGATTATGGATTTTTTTTTTTTTTGAGTTCAAAATCACTATTTGCACTTAATGTTTTTTCCTTTTTCATTTATCTAGAGGCAGAGCAGATAATGAAGTTTTACATCTTTTGCAGGAAATTGAGAAAGTTAGGTAGTAATGGAAAAAACCTTCAGCCATTTCCAGCAAAGGCTATGTATTCTGGTGAGTTTTGGGCACTTCAGAAAAGTTATCGGCGGGGAATTTGGTCAATAAGGTAGGTCTGCTTTATGAAGAAATATATCTTGCTTGTATTCCTTTTTATTGCTTATTTACTTTCTGTACTCAAAGGAAAGGGGGAATGCTACTTTGTTTTGTAGGGATGATTTGGAAATCCCATCTTCACCTTACTTCCCTGCATATGCCAATGGAGAAGGTCAAGCGCAAGGGCCACCTCCAATGGTGTATGAGAGATTTCCGAGTGTTATTAGTCAACTTTTTCAATATGTGAGTGATTGTGTTTATTTTCTTTATGAGGTTGATTTACAACGAATGTTTGTTCATCTTTAGCTTCACAACTTCTGATATTTTGTGGCTTGGATTTTAGAGAATTATACGGTGTGGCGGAGCTGTTGAAGACGACATGGCAAATATTATAGTGGCTCAACTTCTCTATCTTGATGCAGTTGATCCTAATAAGGTTTATTTTGTATCCTCTTACATTAGCTGAAGTCTTTTATATCAACATCAATTGGAATTTGCATTTGGACTTTGTGATATTACATCCAATCAGCCCTCATTGAACTTTTCCCAACTCTGCTTTTCTTGTTGCCCTTGGAAACTATGATGAATGATTTTCATGATTACCACTGAAATTTCATCTTACTTGTTTGCTCTAGCACACAGACATGCACAAGACCATGTGAACTGATCTTTTTCAAACACAAGGTTTGGAATTCAAAGAAGTGTTTTGGAGATTAACCAGTTGGTGTATTGCTTTCCGTTAAAACAGGATATTGTAATGTATATCAATTCTCCAGGAGGATCAGTTACAGCTGGTAACATATTTTATTCTGGTCATCTGTTGTATTGCCACTTTTTTTTTTTTTTACTTCTTTTTAATTATTTATTTTTCTTCTTAGGGATGGCAATATTTGACACAATGAGGCATATTCGACCAGATGTATCAACTGTCTGTGTTGGTCTGGCAGCTAGGTACAAGATTCACCAGTTTAATAATTTTACTTTTATGCTATTTATATCGTAGGACCTCAGTGACACTACCTGATATATTGTCCTCTTTATTTCTTGTTAGAGAAGACCAGGAAAACTCTGATGTTGGTAATGATATAACTTGTTGGAGATGTTTGAAAGTCACTAGTTGCCCAACCCTCCCTTCCCCCCCACTCTATCAAACATATAGGGAAGATAGAAACTACTATCTGAATAAGTAACATGCGGCGAGGCAAAAACATTTTTCTGAAAATAGTACTGAATGTTTTGCTTGATGCTCTCTCTTATACTCTTAATAATAGTCGTCTTCTGTTCTTTTTTCATGTAACAGTATGGGTGCTTTCCTGCTTAGTGCTGGTACCAAAGGTATAGAACAACTCTGGCTTGTAGGTTAAAAGTTCTGCCCTGCTTCTTATTAACTGAACATGTTTTTCTGTGCTCCCATGTGACCAAAGGGAAAAGATACAGCTTGCCAAACTCAAGGATAATGATCCATCAGCCTCTTGGTGGAGCTCAAGGTGGGCAATCTGATATAGATATTCAGGTATGCTGTCTCTTTGTCAGTTTTCTTTAATGAGCTCGTACCAATTCTCATAATTCCTTGATAGTGATGTAGCTTCTGATATGAAATCATTTATCTGTTTGGACAAGGTGGTGTGAATAAGGCATAATGCTTATGCATACAATTCCTAATGAACTTGCTATATTGAATTTTGATAGAAATGGAGAGTTTTCTCCGTATATGAGCATATATAAGATTGAATATAATCTTTTAGGAATAATAACTTGTAAATTCCACAACTTGCATCCAAATTTTGGGATTTACAGGACTGATGGGTTCTCATTTTCAATATTAATTTGTACTCATATCATATGGTTGGAATCTTTTTCTTTTCTTAATTTTCTTTACGATGTAACATTAATTGTCAGGCAAATGAAATGCTGCATCATAAGGCAAACCTCAATGGGTATCTCGCCTACCACACTGGCCAGAGTCTTGAAAAGATCAACGAGGACACAGACCGTGATTACTTCATGAGTGCAAAAGAAGCCACTGACTACGGGCTTATTGATGGTGTTATCACGAATCCTCTCAAAGCCTTCCAGCCACTGGCAGCTGCAGGAGATCAACAATAATCAATCCCATATGTAAAATTCCTGCGGGTCATTTGGGTCCTATTTATTGTAGAATTACCATAAAGATAAATTTCGATGTTCTTAGTTTTGCCTCAAATTCCCAAGAATGTGAACCGGGTAACAAGAAAAGGATTTTGTTTGTTGTTAGTCCTACCAGTATCTTTCGCCTTTTCTCACTTAGGGCGTGTTTGGAATTGAGTTTCGGAAACACGTTTTTCGAAAAAAAATTTGTGCTTCTGATAAAAGTATGGAAATATATATTTTGTCTAAAAATATGTTTAGAAAAAAAGTAGTAAATAAAAAATTAAAAAGATAATTAAATTAAAAAAATTTAAAATATATTTTTATGTCGTTTAGTAGCAATTTTAAACACTATTTTAAAGTTGCTGGCCGTAATTATTTATAATTATTTATTTTTTTCTGTTCTTTGGAGTTATAATTGGGAGAAAAAATCGAAATTGAATCCAATTCAAGAACATAAAATGTATCTACCGTTAAATTAAATCTGGGAGCATTTATAATATGATTATGCAGCGTTTTTTAGTGCCACAATCAGTTCTGGAACACAAGTACATAACTGTTGTTCCAGAATGTTCCACTTACAACTTAGGGAATTATATTATAGTGTAATACATTAAAAAAAAGATAATATATAAAATTATGGGACACATTCAATTATTAGATTATCCAATAATTCGTTTCGGCTTTTGTTGAAAAGAGACTTGGGCACGCCAATACAGATGTCCATAAAATATTGAAAAAAATAAAAATGTTTTTCTTGGAGAAGTAGGCCAATCCTTCCTCGTTGGTTTGGCATTTTCTGCAAGAGAATCTATATAACTCCTAATCCAACAAAAAACATACGTACCATAAACTTCTAGGAGGAGAGTCATGCCAATCCTAAAAAAAAAAAGTCCATGAATTTTATAATTTTTTCCTGTTTAATTCTTAAACTTTTATTTTTATTCTCTTTTCCTTAACAATTATTTTTTACACACATCAAATCTGAAATTAACATTAATAACGAAAACTTGATAATATTTATTTCTCTAAATAATTATTCAATCAGTCAAATTTAAATCTAATGTGTTAAAATAACTATTCAGAAATCTGATAGAACATAATATAGAATTTTTTACGAATGAAATAGAATAAAAAAGTTAATTAAAAAAATTATAGTTGAGAGATCAAAGAGTGAATTTCACCCACAATACTCCAATTATATAACTCATAACAATTTAGTATTTGAAAGATTATTTGTGACAAAAATATTCAAATTATATAAATCGTAACAATTCAATATCTAAAAAATTATTTATAACACAAAAATATCTCAATTTTTTTATTTTGTAATACAAAAGTACCTCAATTTTTATTTTGTAACTAAATACTATTTTTGTACTTAACTGTTAATCTCCCTAACATAAGTGTAATATGAAATATTTATATCAAATAAATTTTAATAAAAATAAAATTAACTATAAAATCCACATTAGATAAATTTCAATTTTGTTGACTATATTATAATTAATTTTATTTTTATTAAAATTTATTTACATATTTCATGTCATATTTTTGTTAGAAAGACTAAGGGAGTATTTGAGAGTGTTGTTGAGTGTTTCGAAAGCAAATTTTGAATTTTTTTATTTAATTGACTAATTTTTTTAATTTTTTATGAATTGTTTTTTTAAATATGCTTCTGAAAAAATATTTATTTATCTGTATTTACTAAAATAGTTTTCAAAACTCAAAAAAATTAAAAAAATAAATTTTTTTTCTAAAAAGTATTTTTTTCAAATTAAATCTTAAACAAGTATCAATTGTTGAAAATATAAATACTATTTAGTTACAAAATAAAAATTAAAATATTTTTATGTTACAAATAATTTTTAAAATATTAAGTTTCTACAATTTATCAAAACATGCTTTATGCCAAAATCATTCCAAAAATTTATAACATCTCTTTTCCACCAAATCAACCTCTCAACATAGGCAAAACTCAAAAGCAAAAAGAAAGTGACTCATCTTCTAAGAGCATGTTCAGACATTGCTTTTAAAAATAACGTTTTTTTAAAATAAAAAAAATATATTTCTAATTTTTTAAAATTTTAAAAACTGTTTTTACATAAAAATAGTTAAATAAATGTTTAAAAAATTAATTTATAGCAATTTTAAAAAATTAATTAAATAAATAAATAAAAATTCAAACCCTACTTTCTAATCACTTAACAACCTCCAACATCCCTTTAAAGATCTTTAAGCACTCAATCGTCATCCTCGTGCAGTCTTTGAATTAACAAATAACTATAATAATATAACATTACACTCATAGATTCAATTCCACCACCCCAAATGGCAGGCAGCCCCCCCTCCTTTCTTTTTTTTTTTTTTTCTTTTAAATCTCAATCTCAAGAAACCCAAATAAATAAAAAATGAATTTTTTTTTTATGTAATCCATAGGTTGCAGTCTGAAACAATGTCGTTTGAAATTTAGTTACAGATAATACCCTTCATTCATTTAATAAAATGATTTTAATGTCTGTGGTATCAAAATAATGCAACTTTTAACTCTCATTTGCATAAAAAGAATTGGAGGTGAGAAGAAATCAAGAAGCTGCCATGTTAACAACTAACAACAAGACACAATGGTAGGTGGCCATATATATATATATACACATTGTTAACTACATTCTTCCAAAGAAAAATCATCAAGATCAAGAAGGGACGACAGGAATCCTTTCATTGTAAAAATTGCTCCGCATGAAGCTAGTGAAAGCTGAATATGTGGGTAGTTCTTCAAGCTCATCAAAGAAGTCATTTTCTTCTGATTTTGGTGTTGAAAATGTCATCAATCTAGGACATGAAGTGATTGGTTCTTCATCCAAGAGAATACCCAATGTGTCATCAGATTTTTCTGCAGGATTCTCTGTGAAAGGATCTTCTTGGCTAATGATGATATCTTGATCAGGGGACTTTAAGTAGTGAAAGTTGCCATCTTCACTGCTGCTGCCATCTTTTTGATGGATTGCGTCAATGGGATTTTCAGTCTGATTCTCCTCTTCCTGTTCTTGTTTAGCAGTTGTGGGTTCATCTTCATCAGTGGCTTTTGGAGGATGGTGATGGATATCAGGGCCTGGATGGTTATGGGCAGAGGTGTAAGTAACGATCAGAACTGAAGCATCCGTTCTGCATCTTTCCACTTGTTTTTTAGCGGAACAGCCCTTTGATGTGCTGCACCTGTAATATCCCCTGCACATAACAACCATGAAACCTTATCTGTTAATTATGATGGAGGAAGAAATAAACAATCTTTTAAACATATTTGTAAAATTTAGGAGTAGAGAGTATGGAAGAAATTAAAGAGCAGGAAAATTTGAGTTGATTTCAATACAATTCTGGCTGGAAAATTAGAAATTATTCAGAGGAGAAATAGGAAATCAAAGTAAAAACCTTGGATAAGGAGATCCTTTAATGGGTTTTTGCCCATATTTCCTCCAAGACCAAAAATCAGAAGGGGGTCCTTCATTCTTTATATTCCCAGCATTTTCTCCTATCTTCACTGTAACAACAGTCTTCTCAACCACCTTCCTATATAACAGCATAAGGAAAAAAAGATCTAGTTATCCAAAGAAATTTTGGATACAAAAGGAAAATTAGTTATCTTTTCACACATTATACATATCTACTTTTCTAAAATAGAAATTGTACCATGAAATATAAAAGAAAAAAAGAAAGAAACTCACCTTCTTTTAGATGCCTGAGTTTCTGATTTGAAGTCTGAAACTTTCGAGTCCATTTTTCCAGAGGAAGAATCATCCATGCTACTACTTTTTCCTTGTTACAAAATCTTATATATGCCAAAAGCTTAGATTAGACAGAGAGAATTGTTATGAAGATTTATCTTGGAGAAACTAGTAAAATGGAAGAAAGAGAAAACTTGATCAAGCTCATACTCCAATTAATTGAGAGAGAGAGAAAGAAAGAAGGAGAAAAAGGGGAAAAAAAGAAGGCAGTTAGGCAATAGATGATGACAAACAACCCATCAAGTTGCTATTTCTCTTTTCTTTTTCACTCATTAAATATAAAGCAAAGGAGAAAGAAGAAAATATCAGCACCATCCCCCCATTTTGCATTAATAAAATAAACCCACCCACATCCACTGTTGCACATAAATGTGCAGAGAGTGATATTTCTTTTACAATTCAGTAAAGTAATTTGTAAACAAAGTGATCAATAATGCATTTTTTATGACATTTTATCTCTATGAATAAAATTATATATTTAATTTAGATAAATATTAGAAAACTAATAATAAAAAGAAAAAAAAAGGCATGCTGGCGGCTGAATCCATGCCCCCACCTGGTAGGCTAGAGAGCAACCCAATTCCACATCCAATTTCGGGAGCTGCCATGTGGATATTACTGCTGCATATGCATGAAAATATTTTGCTTTTATAATTATTAATACTGCAGACATCATTGACGGGAAAATTCCAATCACACAAAAGTATAAAAGAAAAAGGGGTTAGATTTTTACTGGATTTGGTGAGGAAACTATGTCATTACTCATGTTTGCAACAATCCATATATAGAGGAAATTTGTTAAAAATAAATTGAATACAAATTAATTTTCTTTTAATAAATGTTGGCTGGCTATTTTTATTATGCCAAATAATAGCAATAGTGTTTTCAAAATGAAGAGTTGCTTATAAAGCTATAACTTCTTGTTGCCACATTATTGAAAGGAATTAAAATATGAAACAAATGATGTTTTCGTGTAAGTAAACAATAATTTGTTGTTGTTATTATTATTATTATTATTATTATTATTCATAACTCTCATGACCTTTTATCCCTTAATTTTCTAACTTTATTATATTTTCACAATTGAATATTGTAACTTTTGTCCGTTGGTGCACACATGTAAACACTATAAATAGATGAATGGTGAATCAACAAAGAATAAAAAAATGAGTAATTCTATGATTCACTCGGAGTAACTCTTCATTCTTTACCACTCTCTTTTTCATCTTCATTCTCTACTTTTGTCTTCGGTACACATATTTTATCTAATTTCATAACATAATTCAAAGTATTTAGTGCAGATCAGATAAAATTTATGTTTTATTAGTAGGAAATATCAATATCAATATTAATCAGGTGGCATCAGCAGCATTAATTAGTTGCAGCCAAAAACTCAGGAGTAAGTAAGGATGCTCCCAAGACTTGCACAACTTACCAAAGAATTTGAGGCCTTGCAACTAAATGAGCCATCAATTTTGATTTTTGCAGAGCTAGATTTGCAATTTATAAGATCCAAAGAAACAGAAAAACAATCACCCAATACTAGTCCCGGATCAAAATTATCAGAAAATTGATATTTTCGTTAAGAGAAAATGAATTTAGACTTCCTTTGCCTGCTAAATAATAGTCCCTTCTCAAGAATTTCAACTCCATCTCGGATAAAGATGTTTGGACGTGAAGAAATGTTGATTTCATAATGTTTTTCTTTGGAATGTATAACTATGTAAAGATACAAAATCGCAATTAAATACCTCGATTTATTT
Organism: Balakata baccata; assembly: GCA_949630135.1. Lineage (NCBI taxonomy): Eukaryota > Viridiplantae > Streptophyta > Magnoliopsida > Malpighiales > Euphorbiaceae > Balakata > Balakata baccata. Next base: position 28,912 of record CATIWF010184833.1, read on the forward strand.
GGAGATTAATTAGCCAAATCGTTTCCTATTATTGTTGTTGGCTCGCAAATAATTCTGAAATGCATTATCAAATCCTTCACCAAGCCGAAGGTTTTGTGAGAGTTTCGAGAGGTCTTGGGCTTAAACCTAATATCCCCCCACCCAGGTGAATTTCGTCAACGATATTTCAATTATATAAATTGTAACAAATCAGTACTCCAAAAATTATTTATAATACAAAAGTATTCCAATTATATAAATTATAACAATTCAGTATTTCAAAAATTATTTGTAACACAAAAGTACCAAAATTATATAAATTGTAATAACTAGGTATATCAAAAATTCTTTGTAACACAAGAGCACCTCAACTTTTATTTTGTAACTAAATAGTACTTTTGTCTTCAGCTATTAGGACTCGTTTAGTCAATTAGTCAATTAAATCAAAAAATTCAAAATTTGCTTTTAGAACACTCATAATCACTCATTTAGTCTTTCTGTTAGATATGAAATATCCAGATAAATTTTAACAAAAACAAAATTAGTTATAATACATAGTAAAATTGAAATTTATTTGATGTGAATATTATAGCTAATTTTATTTTTATTAAAATTTATCTGATGTGAATATTTTATATCGCAATTATATTAGGGAGACACGGTCAAAGACGGAAGTACTATTTAGTTATAAAATAAAAGTTGAGGTACTTTTGTGTTACAAATAATTTTTGAGGTATTGAATTGTTACAATTTACATAATTGAAGTACTTTTGTGTTACAAATAATTTTTTAGGTACTGAATTGTTACAATTTACATAATTTAAATACTTTTGTGTTACAAATAATTTTTTAAATAATAAATTATTACGAGTTATATAATTGGAGGATTGTAAATGAAATTCACCCCACACCCCTATCAAATTGCAAACTCACAAACTAATATACTATTCGTAAAAAAGAAAAATAAAAACAGAAAGAAAAGAAAAGAGAAAAAATAAATTCTGCAATGCAAACACTAATTTTTTGAGTATGTTATGAATAAATAACTCTGTTAATGATACCTATCTCAATTATTATTATATTATAAAAAATTTATTCTCTATTTTAGTTTATTTTGAAAATTATGTGCACTATAACAATATTTTTTTATCTCACTTTTTATTTAAATTTTTTATTGATAAAACTATTTAAAAAAATAGATAAAAAAGAAGGAAAGAGAGAAAAAAGAAAAAAAAAGAAAGTTGAAATAATAAAATATTATTTAAAATTTTTTAGAAAAAATATAAATTTTAGAAAGTAAAATAAATAAAAATAAAGATAGGGAGGTTATTAAAAGATATAAAACTACTAAATTTATATGTAACAACGTTATCGGTAACAATCAATCTCAAAAAGGACTTGTTTTTACAAAAATATAAAAAAATATTTAAATATTTACATGTACTTAAATTTTTTTAAAATATAATTATTCCACATAATTTTTTTTAGGATAATATTAAATATAAATTTAGATAAAAAAGATAAATAAAAAATAAAAAAATTGTTGGAAATGTTGTAATCTTTTACTTTTTGGAATGACCTGAGGCATAGTCTAATGTACGTAACCACGTTATCCGTAACAATCAGTCTCAAAAAGGACTTGTTCTTACAAAAATATCGAAAAATGCTTAAATATTTACAAGAATAATGTAATTAAATTTCTTTTTAAATAATTATCCCATATAACTATCTGTTAGAATAATATTCCACAAACAAACAACCCTTTTATTAATTTCATAAACTCCGCTAAATAATACAATATTACCTAAATAATAAAAAAATGATATTTCCTTTTTTTTTTTTAATATTTCGTATTTTACTAAACAGATGAGATTTATTGCTTCATAATTTTATGAATTTCAAAATTTTTCAAATCCGTTCCCATCAAATATTAGGTTTTCTTACTTTCCTTTTTTTTAAAAAAAAAAATCTCTTTCTCCTTAAAGTATTAGCAACCCAAATTTCTCATTATTCCAATCGGAGGCAGCCATGTCATCTTGTCATGTCGTTGAAGCCAAGGACGTAGGCCCTGAAGTCGCCGAGCACATCCCCTGAATTTCTTTGGTATTTATATATGCAAGTACTGAATGAATCATTTTTATTTGTTTCTATGGATAGGCAAGGCTTCTTGCCTTTTTTCTCATCATTTGTGTAATTTCAGTATATATTTTTTTTTCTAAATTCGATCGAATCATTATATTTTTTATTTTATATGTATTAATTAAATTGATGGAAAAATACTGCATAAGAATGATTTTCTATATGAAGTATACGCGATTAATTATAGAAAAACTGATAGCAACACAAGAAGCAATTAATAAAGAAATTTCAATTATTAATTTAGCTGTTTCGGATTGTAACACATGTGAAGTTAAATTTAGTTTTGAATTGTGGGTGGCTTTGAGTTGCAGTAGATTTGGATTTATGTTGGTTTGGTTTAATGGTAAAGTGATTAGGATAAGAGATAAAGTCAACAAACAATTTTAATGTTGGGGGTGTTGGGGAATTCGGTGGAGAGGATGAGTCATCAGTTGTTAAGGACGGGTTCAAAAGAGTTTTCTGGATTTTCTGGCTCTATTT
>CATIWF010184837.1:0-47510 GCA_949630135.1 Balakata baccata
TCGTCCTCGTATTGAAACATTTGCATGTGAAAAATAAACTGTATTTTTCCTCATATTTTTATTTTCCTTTATTTTTAAAGGATAAATTGAAATTACATCTTTATTTTATTTTCTTTCTCTCATATTTTTCCTCCTCCTGGACATAAGTTTACTGTTTATTCCTACAGTGCTTAGCAATCAATGACTGTGATCAAAATATCCAAAATTCAACTTATTGTAAGGCTAACATTTGAATTTAATAAATATCTAATTGAGTTTTTAGTACTTATTTGATTTAATATTGATATATTTTTTTCAAAACTTTTCAATTTATACAATATAGGATCTTGAAAAACAATAAAATACTTCTATAAAAATTTTAAGATAGTTTAATAGTAATAAGTATTGATGATTAGCTAATCACTACTACCTTTAAATTTAAAAAAAAAACTAAATTAGAAAGTGATTTAACAAATGCTCATTTGAGCTTTTGGTTTGTTAGAGTATTTCTAATACTTATCCAGGATATAGTCTTCTAGCGACAATATAAGCTTGACTCCTCATATAAAATCTCTTGATCGAGGCTCGGAAAAAAAAAAAAAAGAATATTTTTAACAGTTTATCGCCATCATTCAAATGAGCACTTAGTTTATTACACTAAGCAAATAACCACTTACTCATATTGTATTTAAATTTTATTAAACCATAATTTTTGAAATTTAAGTTTATATATTATATTTTAATTATTTCAAATTTCGATTTCATAATTATATATGTTTTTGGGTACTATAGTTTGATTTTTAAAAATTATAAGATATTAGTAATCATTACATTTTAATCTTTAAGTATGATCATTAATGTTACCATGTTTGTATTTTATATGAGTAATTAAATGATTAATAAAATAGCCTGATGATTGTAATAATATTTTATTAATATATATTTTTTATAATACATATCATATAGAATATAAAAATAATTAATTATAATATAAAATTATAATTAAAAATATAATTTTATAGTCAATAAAATTATATTCTAAATTGATAATAATACAAGTAAAAAAATAACATAACAATTATTTTATGTATCAAATGTCTAACAGGTATTTTTGATTTGAAAAGTTAAGAAATTCAATTTTGTTTAAAAAACAAGCTTTTAAAGTTGATAATTATAATTTTGAAATGATGACATTTGCATTATTTTATTAAATACATAATTTAGCCTTTGATATGTTCAAATATTATAAAATAATTAAAATAAATGCATAATTTAACTTTTCAATTCATTGAGTGGTTAAGAGTTTAATGCAAAAGTTGAATTAAATAAGCAAACAATAAAAAGTCATATAAAAAGGTGTTTATGATTATTATTGGAAGTAAAAGTATTTGAATTTTATTTGATTTAATAGATTAATTTTGTATCAATTGTTGTTTTCAAATATAATTTTCATAAAAACACATATTTACATTTGATTATTTATTCTAAAATAGTTTTAAAGGCTAAATGTGTAAATTTATCCCTCAACTATGTTAAATGTATGAGTTACACTCTAAATTTTAACTCAGTGTAATTATATCATTTAAATTTAAAATCGGTACAATTAAATTCTTAAACTATCTCATTGTTTGCATTTATTGACGTTTTCCATTGAATTAAATAATTTTTTTAACTAATAAAAAGTTGATATATGTCATGCTTAAAAATATATCGTTTAATCAATTAAAAAATGATTACAATTAATTTAGTTCCTAACTATACCTAAAAGTACAAATGAGACCTTAAAATATTGATTATGTATTATTAATGTACTGCTTAGTATCGCTAAACTAAATTATAATATAGTTTAATTATAAAAATAATCAAATTTGATCAATAATCTATTTTTGGTAACTATCCCAGTGTTTTGTTTCATATTTCTACATTATATATAAAAAATAGTTATTATGTCTCATATTGAAAATTAAATCACACTAGATTTTCATATGTCAATATTGAGAATTTAGATTTAATATTTCAAACAACATGAACATAATTTATTAATTATTTTGTTAAAAAATATGACACATGTTATCATATATTTTATTAATTTATTTATTTTCGTAATAATTTGGTTAATATAAATTATTAGTTAATTGATTTAAATTTATTTATTTATTATGAAAAAGTTTCATTATTATGAGTAAATTAATTTATTTTTAATTAAAATGTTGTTTAATATAATTTATTTTTTTACAAAAATTAAAATAAACAACTTTTAAGTTGTACTAAAATTTGCTATGTGGCAATATGTAATTGGTAACTAAGTTAAATTAGCAATTTTTTATTAAATGTGATAGAAATCGAGATAGTTTGAGTCTTATTTGAACAAAATTAAAATATAAAGAATTTAGTTGTACTAAATCAATAATTTAGACTACAATTTGTACTTTTAAATATGTTTTATAGGCTAATTTGACTTTTTTACCGATTAAACGACACAATTTTATGTATAAAAAAGGTATCAACTTTTTATTGATTTAAAGAAAAATTGAATTAATTCAGCGAAAAACATTAATGAGTACAAATAAAAAAATAATTTAGAAATTTAATTACATCAATTTAAAGAATTTAATTACTCCGAATTAAAATTTAGAATATAACTTATACTTTTAAATATAATTTAAATACTAATTTGGACTTCTATTTATTTTTTTAAATATTTTTCCGAAACGATGTCAAGCCAAACACAAAATTAGGTGCCTTTGGAGGGAAAACGCAAAATCCTCTCATCTAAAAGTGCGCATACAAATGATGCGTAAGTTAGCAAAACCCAATTGTTTAAGTTTTGTTTTTGAGTGAGTAACGTGTCAAAATCAAACTAAAATTTATTAAAATATATTAACCAATAATTACCTCACCCTATTTTCTCTATGTGACAGCATAGACGACGATCACCACCACCGTCGTCACCATCTGTACACCGCCATCATCATCGGCGTCGTTCTGCACGTTGCTTATTGGGGGATCCGCTCTCAAACTCCTACTCTTTCCTGCGTTATGCGTATCTAAAATCCTGCTTTTTCTCCGTAAGTAAATTTCCTTTTATGTCATCATCGACTACACGCTTTTCCTTTTGACTTCTGAATACCTCGATCATTCATCTGCACTCTCTTTTTTCACCCCCCTTTTGTTAATTTTTCTTGAGAACTAATAGAAGATGACATTCTTTGGTCTACCTGGAGAGGGAATTTGGGTTTCTGCGGAATGATTGAATTTAATTTACGTATCTCTCAGCATTTCAATTGAATCAACTGAGAAAACTGGAAACCGGAACAGGTGCCATAATCAGGGTTTCGATAAAGGTTTTTGGGAACTTAGGGTTTAATATTCAAACGAAGACTTGTGCTTAGTCTGCTCAATACGTTCCGATTCATTTATTTGGGCCACAAGGTATTTAAGTATCTGCCGATCTGATCTTAGAGATGCAGAGTTAAGGTTTATGATGTTAAAGTGAAAATGGTGCGGCTTCTGGGACTGAGTCGCGGTGAATCAGACGAGTTACCCAGGGAAATCACCTCGCGGACTAACCTAATCAGTGAGTCAGGCGAGAACGGGTGGCTTATCAGGTTCTTTGACTCCGCCTTCTTCTGCGAGTGGATCGCTGTGAGCTACCTTTACAAGCATGAGCACGCTGGGGTACGTGACTATCTATGTAACAGAATGTACACCTTGCCTTTGTCAGGCATTGAGAGCTATTTGTTCCAAATTACTTACATGTTAATACACAAGCCGAGCCCATCATTGGATAAGTTTGTGATTGACATGTGCTCCAAGTCTCTACTGATAGCTTTGAAGGTGCATTGGTTTTTGTTAGCTGAGCTTGAGGATTCTGATGATAATGACGGGATTGGAAGAATTCAGGAGAAATGTCAGATTGCAGCCACGGTGATGGGAGACTGGCCTCTTCTTGTTCGGCCACCAAATGAATCTCCCAGCCCCGGGGGTAAGAACCAGGTTTTGAATAAAATCCTTTCATCAAAACAGAAGCTATTGTCATTGACATCGTCACCACCCTTGAATAAGTCTTTGTCATTTTCGCCTTCATCTGGGAATAATGTACAGGAGGATGGAAATGTTTTTTCACCAGATGAAAACAAGCTTTTTAAGAAGTTTATTCCGGGTCCTAAAGTTAGAGATGCACTATTGTTTAGGAAGTCAGTGGAGAAAGATGAGGAAGAGAGTGAGAAAGATGGATTTTTCAGGAGGCTTTTGAGAGATAGCAGCCGGGGTGATGATGAGGAGTCAACATCAAACTCAGATGGGTTTTTCAAGAGACTTTTGAGAGATAGCAGCAGAGCAGAGGATGAGGAAACCTCAGATGGCTTTTTCAAGAGGCTTTTGAGGGATAGCAATAAGGGTGATGATGAAGAATTGACTTCAAGCTCAGAAGGGTTTTTCAAGAGGTTGTTTCGCGATAGCAAGAGCGACAGTGATGATAAGTCAGTCTCTAAATCTGTGGAGGATGATGAAAAGGAGGGGTTCTTTAGGAAATTTTTTAAAGAGAAGTTTGAGGACAAGAAGGATGGACATGATAGAAATGAGCATGAGGAAAAAGAGGATGATGAAAAAGAGGGTTTCTTCCGGAAATTATTTAAAGATAAGCTTGAGGACAAGAAAGATGGACAAGACAAAGTTGATGAAGGGAATGTCAATGGCGAAGAGGAAGAATCTTCCGAATTTTCATTGTTTAAAAGATTGTTTCGTGTGCATCCTGAAGATGTCAAAAGTACTGCAGTGAATGAGAATAACAATAGCGGTGGCGTGGTTGAGGGCAGCCCTGGCACTGAGAATTTTTTCCGCAAATTGTTTAGAGATAGGGATCGTTTAGTTGAAGACTCGGAGTTGTTTGGTTCAAAGAAGAATAAAGAGGTACTTGATGACTAATTAATTTGTCTTGGTTGGTTTGCATTTGCAGTGGACATAGCAGTAGTTATTATTTAAGTGATTTGAGGTTTTCTTGATGCTTATTATTGGGTTTTGCAAGTTATGAATCTTTGATATGAACTTTTGATAGAACTCTTTGGTATGCTTGTCATCCACATATTAGATATTGTTAATGTATTTTTTGCATATTGGATATATAAGGAACAATTTAGTCAATAAAGGTGGTAATGTATCTTTGCTCGTTCTTTTTATTTGTGAAGTGGTTGGGAACTGCTAAAATTATTGTACTTGTCCAAGTCAAAAAATTTATTGTCCCCTCCTTTCCTCCTCCCGTCCTCGTTTCCGTCCCAAAAGAATCACACATACAAATAAAGAAATAGGTTCCCTTGTAATGTGCCCTTTTTTTTTTAAATTTGGTGAATTTTTAATTGTTGAAAATAGGAATGCTACAGTGGGAGGATTATATGGTCATATCTATAAGAATTTTTTGCTGGATGTTAGGATTGTTATGGGTATTATTATTCCTAACTAGAGTCGGCAACTTTCTTTCCAAATTAGGCATAGTAAGTTAAGGTTAAGTGCGTGTGGTGATAATATGTGATGGAGATAGCTTACATTAAGAAGTTCAGTGTGATTTGATGAACTCTTGTAATAAGAAGTTGATGGGAAATTTAGGTACACATCTAATTGAAGTGTGTTTAAATGTTAATACGCTTAACAAGTGTGTTTCTTTCAAGGAACTGATGTCTGCTTGATGTGATTTGGTGTTATGTATACAAGAAATTGAAGAATATTTATTGCTATATACTGTGGGAATTGTGGTTGTTGGCTCTTTCTCTGACGGATGCCTATATAATGCTAGTTCTCATTTCTGATTGTAAGCAGTCTCAGAGTGGTTGCCAAGGAATTTAAAAAATCCAGGATATTGCTTTTATTGCTACTGTGGTGCCTTCACAGAGTAAAATATTGGACAGGGTAGAACTGGTTTAGTGGTTTTGCCTTCAATTCCCTTTCAAATTCATTTTTGGCTAGTTGAAATTTAGACTACAGTCGACAGTGTTTATCTTGTGCACTGCCTGTATTTTTGAGTTACAGAGGTTTATCTTTTTTAGTGGAGGATGTATTGATATCCATGCTTGTGTAGATTTGGTCTATGTTTGGTTGGAATGAAGGGAAGGAGGGAAATCTACTTGGGCAATAATGCGGACCTGGTACATTTCCATCCTTTCTTTTATCTTGTCATAACATTAGCAATTTGCATTTTCCTCCGCCCTTCAACCTTCCAACTGATCATAACTTTAAACTAGCCACACACATCAATTAGCTTCAGGTTGTATCAAAAAATGGTTAACTGGGATCACTTAGCTTTTTCTTTCTAGAAAATTCAATTTCAATTATTTTTTGTCTAATCTAATTCCATATTGACTGCTAAATGGTGGTAGATTTGCTGATTTGGAAGATGATAAGGCTACAGTTTGTCTATCTATTTTGTGTCCTCCATTAAACACGGTGCTATTCTGGACTTTAATTTGGCTTAGCTGCTCAATGTTTCCTTTTACCATCAACAGCCAATCTCATGCCTCTATCCGATTGACCTGTTTTGTCTCTTCCATTGAACACAGTGCTATTATGGACCTTAATTTGGCTTCGCTGCTCAATGTTTCCTTTTACCATGAACAGCCAATCTCATGCCGCTTTCTCATTGACAACGTTTAGCTTCACCAACAACTCAAGTGAATACTCCCTTTGTCCCATTTTGATAGGTTTTTTTGTATTTTCACATAGATTAAGAAATGTAGTTAATATGGTTAAAAATATAATTTTTCCCTGATACAATGCTATATTAAATAGGATATTATTAGAAAATTAAAATAACAACTCATATTTGTAATAACAAGGCACATTAAATAGGTTTATAATAGAGGATTAACAACATAACTATATTTTTAAAAAGGAAAGTGGACTATCTTTTTGGGTTAATAAAAAAAGGATAGTAAGCCTATCAAAATTGGACGGAATGAGTATCTAAAAGAAAAAAAAAAGAATTAGGAACTCTAAAACCAATTTTCTTCTGCAGTTATCCATCCAGAAACCAAAAGGATTTGATGAGTTGCAGCAACATCTGGGCCAAGTAATGTCATTTTCAAGTAAATTTTTATGTATTTTATTGATAAAATGTCTAGAATTAAGCAAATTGAATGGTTTCTTTCCAATTTGGTCATTGCAATGTGTGGTGATGGTCCTTGGGTTGGTTTGCTGTGGAGAGTTGATGGGCTCTTCTACAGTGAGTTTTGAACTGACAGTGTTAGAGGATGTGTTCTCTTGGTATTATTGGAGATTGCACATGTGATGGTGGGCAAGTGAGCATAAATTTTTTTGGGGAAAGGGTAAAAGCAAAATGAGAAGAAAAGAGGCAAGGAGAGATAAAATGTGAAACACAAGGGCTGTCCACATGGCAGGATAGAATATAATAATGTCCTCAATTCTAATTAATAAGGCAACTCTCTTGCATCCAGTGGCTGATTAGAGGAGCTTTTCAGTGCTAGGAAATATGAAAAAATGCAAATCACAGCCAATGTCTCATTCTATTTCATCTGAAGATCATGAATATAATTCTTGCTATTAAGGTGAAGACATGAGTTTTCCCTGCTCTGAACTTTTTGATGGATGAGCTTTTCTATATTAACTAGTTTGCTGAGCAAACTGGTTTTCCATTTTTTCTAATATTAAAAGGAACCAGTTGGCCAACCACTAGCAGTGTGTAAAAATCCTGTATTTGATGTTTTGGAAATTCCTTTCTGCATAAGTCGAATAGTTTCCTGAGTTAACTTTTCTGTTCTCTTATATTGCAGAAACGTCCTGGTTCACCAAAGCAACAAAATGAAAAATCAAACTCGAAGCCCCCGCTTCCTAGTAATACTGCATCACAGTTCAGAAAGGGGGCTTATCATGAGTCGCTGGACTTTGTGATGTCACTATGTGAGACTTCTTATGGCTTAGTGGATGTATTTCCTGTTGAAGATCGTAAAAGTGCTCTTTGTGAGGTTGTTTAAGGCCACTCCCCATTTTATTTATTATTTTTTTTGTGGTTTTTTCCCGTTTTCTTTATTTTTTTTGGCTGCTGGCTAGTACCTTGTTTTTATGTATGCATATATGTATGTTACGCACTTACGCTGCCAGTTTGCTTATATACATGCATGTATAGACCTCCACCCATAGTATATTTGTATATATGTTTATAGATATAGATATTATATAGTTTAAGATAATAATTAATATACAGTTTTGTATGTTCTCTGACTCATATGTTACTTTTGTCATTCTTGTATTTCAGTCACTTGCAGAGATCAATTTGCACATAGCTGAAGCTCAAAACAGTGGAGGTACTGATTATTTCATTGTAAATCTTACCCTTGTTGAAAAAAGGTCATCCAAAAGTTGTTTGAAGTGGTCTGCTAAGTACTTGTTAAGAGATCATTTAAAACAATTTTGCAAGGTGGCAATTATAACAACCATCTCAATTTTTTTAGAACGGCCATTTTACAGGTTAATTTTACCGAAGGTCATTATATTTTTGATAATTTGCGCAGAGATAAATTTTTTAATTTTTTTTTCCATAAAAATCCCTAAACTTCATTTTTTTCCCATAAAAATCACTTTCAGCAGTTCTTTCACCAAATTGTTGACATGGACAATGATGTGACACTACAATTTTTTGAATTTGCTGATGTGGCATATACATGGATGATGACGTGACATTACACGTCAGCAATCCGGTGCCATGCCATTAGCAATCCGGTGAGGAAATTGCCGTAAGTGATTTTTATGGGAAAAAATGAAGTTTAGTGATTTTTATGGGAAAAAAAATTAAAAAATTATTTTTGCGCAAGTTATCAAAATTATATTGACCATCGGTGAAATTAACTCTCATTTTACAAAGATCTTCTCTAAATTTTCTTGCTAGTCAGGCGTCATGACATTCTCTTGAGAATTGACTTATCTATATGATATTTGATACTGGGTTGTGCTGCTCTGCTTTATACATACATATACATATCTCTTTGCTTGGCCTCTCTATCTCTCCTTCTCTTCAATTGTTATTCTGATATCTTCTCTTAAACGTAACCTAAAGCTTTGCCAGACGGCATTGGTATGTGGTGATTTTGATAGTGCACCGGTGATTCTTTTTTACTATGTCAATGATGTTAAGTGATAACCATGAGCAAAATCACTGTCTAAAGTTGTTGTTTGCTAGAGTTGTTATTTCTAAGGCTTGCTGTTAATGATTTGATTGTTAACAGCAATGATTTAGTTTTATTGATATTTTTTTTCCTTTTCTAATGAGTGTTGGATTTTCATAAGAAATTTTAGTATCACGATCCTGAAGATTCCCTTAACAAATAACACTTTGACTTTCTGTGCGTGGTTATTCTCTGCCAACTGCAAGCATTAATTATTTGCATGCCATTGTTTGTTTTTGTCACTTAGTTGAATATTGGTGTTTACATTTTTAGGAATATGCTTTCCAATGGGAAGGGGACTGTATCGTGTAGTACATATACCTGAGGATGAAGCTGTTCTTCTGAATTCTAGGGAAAAAGCACCATATTTGATTTGTGTTGAAGTTTTGAAATGTGAAATGCCAAGGTAATTATGGAGTTATGTCATGGGTACAGATAAACATATCTCAATTTGACTATTTTATTGCAAGTTTAATTTACCCTCTGGAAACTTTTTCCAGCAGTACAAAGGATACACCTGGTGCTCAAAAGCTTTCCAGAGGAGGAATTCCTCTTGCAAATGGAGATGCATTTTTACCTAAGCCCCCTCCATGGGCCTATCCTTTGTGGACTGCCCAAGAAGTTTACCGGAATAGTAGTGATAGGATGTCAAGAACCACTGCTCAGGCCATCGACCAGGCAATGTCCCATACGTCGGAGGCAAAAATGAAATTTGTTAATGTGACCCTCTCTGTAGAGAAGCAATTGCTGCACCATCTGATGAACATTCAAGAATGTGACGTTCTCTCTGGCATATATCGCAGTGATGTGCATCAAATGGGCACAGCAGATGGCGGTGACTTTGAATGGGTAAGAGTAGTGCTTACAGCAGATCCCGGGGTTCGCATGGAGGATATTGGAGATCAAGGGCCTCCTCGTCGCAGGGAGCATCGACGTGTTCCAAGTACAATTGCTATGGAAGAAGTGAAGGTTGGCATCTAAATGGAATATTGTTGATGATATTATTTTATGATTTCTTAGAAAAGTTTTACGTCTTCTGCAGGCTGCTGCAGCCAAAGGAGAAGCACCACCTGGACTTCCTCTAAAAGGGGCTGGTCAAGATTCATCAGATGCACAGCCAGGGGTAGATGTTCCTGAAATAAAAGATGCAGTCCCTGGTTTTATTTATGAATATTGAATTCTTACAATTTTTAATTTTAACAGGTTAATGGTGGTAACCCTCTCAAGGCCAGTGATGCACTAGCTGGTGAACGTTGGGAAGCAAAAAAAGAGAGGATTCGTAGAGCTTCAGTATATGGCAAATTACCCGGTTGGGACTTGTGTTCTGTAAGTTTTTCACATTAAACTTACCAGAAAAAAAGACTAGTAAGAAGTTCTGCATGTCAAATATGCTTGCTATTGTGATTTTGAAAGGATATGCTCATAAATGTGGTGTTTTCTGAAACACTTTGGTCTAATTGATAATTTTATCAATGGCAGATAAATTTTTTGGCTTGTGGCTATTTATTGAAGTTCCTTAATATTTGATGCTTTGATTTAGTGTCTGGAATATTTTGTAATCTAATTTCTTATAAATGTTCTTAGAATTTATATTTACATTTGATTTCCTATTTATTTTCTTTGGCACTAATGAAATTGTTTTCTTATTTGTATCACATAGGTTATTGTAAAGAGTGGTGATGATTGCAGGCAGGAGCATCTTGCTGTGCAACTTATTTCTCATTTTTTTGGTAGGTGCCTGATTGGTGGTACATAATGTCAGTCTTCATGACCGATTGTTCTACGCTAGATATTGGAAATAGTTCTTGTTTCTTTGCTGCATTCTCTTACTAATTGCAAGAATTTATAGTGTTAAATTCTTGGGAAAATGCAAGGAAATTGTATTTAGGTTGATTAAGATAAATGTTTGTATATTAATAAGAATGCATGAGGGTGACCTTGGCAGTTGGCTCAATGGTAAGGTTGCTCCCTTGTGATTAGGAGGTCACAGGTTCTACGGGTGGAAACAGCGTACAAACAGAAGTAGGGGAAGACTGCACATAATAGACTAACTCCCCTTCATCTTGCAAAGTTAGATTTAGATGCATACCTGTGTTTCCCTGAATGCTAGCTGTCTAATATAATTGATAGACATTGTTGGGTGAATAACTTTCCTCTGCAGCTTAAAACTAATAATACCTGCGGAAAACCTATCTGCAAACCCTTTTTGGAGTGAATAGGTTTAGGGCAGTTTTTCCTGCATAAGTTACATCCATCACATTTGATTTGGAGAGGATAAATTTAGATAAAAATGAATTTGTAATTGTGTAATCAGCAATTTGGAAAGGTAAGTGATGTGAATCTTTGTTTTGGCATATTTGGAATCTCATAATTTTAAGCTTTTATTATGAATTGTGCTGAGAAGTTGCTTCTATCATCCATTTCCTTTGTTAATTTTCCTTATTCGCTCTAGATTCAAGATAATAGCAATTCAATTTTGATGCCAGATATATTCCAAGAAGCTGGTCTCCCTCTCTGGTTACGTCCCTATGAAGTTTTGGTCACGTCATCCTACACAGCTCTTATTGAGACAATTCCTGATACTGTATGTATAATCATGTGCCTTTAATTGACTTGTCATGAACAATTTCGGGTCATCACAGTGATAATGTTCTTGTTTTACAGGCCTCGCTTCATTCTATCAAGAGTAGATATCCCAGCATCATGAGTTTGCGCGACTTCTTTGTTGCCAAGTATGAGGAGAATTCTCCAAGTTTTAAGCTTGCACAGGTAACTGAAACTGCACTTCTCTGGTTTCTAAAACATTTTTTATTATTGGTTTTGTAACTAACAAAACATTTCCTCCCAAGTTTCTGCATAGCTGTTTGCTCTCTCAGATGTATTGGCCAATTTATATTTCACATATCAATTAAGGTATTTGATGTTTGAAGTGGTCATTTTGTTGTTATTTTCTGTCTCTGCAATGCATAGAGCAATGACCTATCTTCATCTTATCCTATTTAAGGATTTTTTTTCATAACATACTTTGAAAGTGAAGAAACCATGAATAATGAGAGGAGGGAATCCAGAGATTAGGTATCCTCGTGCATATTTGAAGAATAATGATTTGTAGGTGCCAACATCTTCAAACCATGTTGCTTACATCTCTAATAACACTGTATGATTTGAATTGGTGGTTTAAAACTGTATAACACAATATTAAAGCCAGAGAAGTATCACTAAATTTTGCGTATTAAGGTGATTGAGATTGTTTAGACACGTGGACTTTAGCAAATCTATTGAAGGATAGGGAGAAGAAAATAAGGTTTATACTGTGGATGATGTAGGTTGAAACATACTAAAAGAACTCAAAACAATTGAACTTTTTTTACGATGTAACCTAAACTGGATCAGATAGAATGGAGGAAAATGATATATAAAGCTTTACCCACGAAACTAGAATAAAGTTTAGGTTAGGTCAAGTGGCTTACCAATTTGACTGGCTATATATCATGCTACAAAATTTGGACATTATGTAATGCAGGATACTTTTTGCTTGGAACTTTTAACTTCTCTTATTTGTTGGATTTAATACATTTCTTTTTCCTGACTTATGGCTCAAACTTTGATTGATGTTATATATTTCTCTTTCACATCCAAACTTGAGCATACAAGGGGTGGCATTGAAGTCGACCTCCCTGATTGAAGTTCCATCTATAATAAGCAATCTTTTTACTGCACTAAATGAAAATAGATATGCATAATCTGAAATTAGCAGTAGTATTTTCAGGAATAGAAATTACATTCTCACTCCAAGTGTGATAATGTGTTTGCCTTTTTCTTTCCTATTTCAACATTAAGGCTTTTCTTTGTTTTGGTAGGCTTGCAGAAAGATTTGGTTTAACTGTTTTTAAAGGGTGCTTTATTTCCTTTGGGTCAGTGACCTTGGACATTTAAGGATTTTTTTGTTTTGTTTTTTGATGATGTCCTAGAACTGGTAAGAAATTTTTAGTAAAACTCAGAATATTATAAGTAGGGATATCTACTATCTAGGTAGTGAAGGGATATTTTACGGTTGAAAAATAAAGGAAAAGGTGCAGGTTCTAAAAATCACACCCAATATTTCATTCAGACTGGGGGGAATTGCATCACACAATTCTAAGTAGCACTGTGCTGGAGCTGTATTAATTGACTGAAACTTAATTAAAAATCATTATAAGCATTGATATTTACAGGCTGATCAATCCTAAACCTGTAAGGATTGGATTCATTCATCCCCATCCCATTTGTGAAATACTGACTGTCAACCACTATCATTGCTACCAACTGCTGATGCTAGCTGCTAGCAGTGACCGACTGCTGAACCACACAGGCCTACTATAAAATGAAGGAAAAGGTTTCTAAGCAACACACTCTTTTAGTTTTTAGGCATCCTGCTGAACATTTCCATGAGCATCGTGCAGTGCAGTACAAAGTATCACGGTTTCTATAGCTTTTATTATTTGATTGAAACTGAACTAAAAGGAATTACAAGAATTGATACTTATAGACTCTAATTGATCCTAATGTAGTTAAAAGCGATAGGCGCACTCAAGGCGATATATCTTCCTATCGCCTTTTAGTGCAAAACGCAAAAAAAAAGGCGTTCGCTTGAATGAAGCAAAGTGTTTAAGTTTTAATATAATTTATTCATAATATAATATAATATGCAAAAATATAAATCACAAATATTAGCAAATACAATCGAGTAACAATTAAAAACTAAAGAAAATCTATATAATAATGTAGGAAACTAATATTTAAAGTTAATGATAGTAAATAGCCAAAAAACTAAATATCATTGTCTGACTTGTCCCCTAAGTCCTCCACACTTTGATCATCAGATGCATATCCTTCAACAGTTGACTGTAGTAGGTTTTTTTTTTTTTTTCCTTTTAGAATGCAAAATCTTTTAAATGTTATTATTTAAAGTTAAGTTGCCCTACTTACTAAAAAACTCTTTTACCCATATTAAAATATTATTATTTTGTTGTAACTATTAATAAAAACCATAACCTATTGCCTTTTAAATGAGGCGCATTTTGATGATATGTGAAGCGCTGGTCCCCTTTTGCACTTCACCTAACCGCTTTTAACTACCATGATTGATCCTAGAGCTATAGAACATTGGCTCAGACTAATTTTATTCCTCTTTCAGTTTCCTAGCAAAAACTAGAAGGGTTCTTCCTAAATCCTAGTGTGAATTATGAGGATTGAATAAATTATCTTCAGGTTAGCCCAATTAATAATCTTAACATTTGGAAGGCAAGTGGAGATAGTGATAGGATTTTGCTGCATTGCATTCGTACATGTGAATTTTTTTTTTGAGATAGAGAGTCCATCTTCTCATTTTGTTGTACATATTTTACACAGCAGTTGTCCTTTGCCCTTGACCATATATTCTTTCACCTGGGTTGTGCATTCTTTTTTAAGGCAATTGCTGTTTCTTTAGTTGTTGATAAAACAATCAAATGATTGTTGTAGAGACAATATTGTATGTTTATCCTTAAATGCTCTCTCTCTCTCTCTCTACACAAATACTTGGTTTAAATGATGAAAAAGTTTCTTGAGTTTTATTCTACTTATGTTGTCTATATTTTTTGTGCTATATGTAAAATTTCTTTGTTCAATCTGGGAATTTAATTAATTATGTTTTCATTCAGAGGAACTTCGTTGAAAGTATGGCTGGTTATTCTCTAGTGTGCTACCTTCTCCAGGTACAATGCTTGCCTCTCTCTCTATATTTTCCTAGTGGACCTAGTCTACTTCATAATGCTCCCCAAATGCACAAACATAGCATATTCACTCATTCTGACGTTTTCCACTGAACTCAAGTAACAATTTTTTGTATCCTGGGAATGTTAATTTCAAATTCTATTTTATATTTTCTTTAAAAGAAGACACACATTTGTTTTATAGCCTGTGGTCTTCTATTAATTTGATGCTGCCAGCAAAATGGGCGCCATGAAAATCTTACTGAAAAAACCAGTTGTTCAGGTAAAGGACAGGCACAATGGAAATCTGTTATTGGACGAAGAAGGTCATATTATACATATTGATTTTGGCTTCATGCTCTCTAATTCACCTGGGGGGGTTAATTTTGAGAGTGCACCCTTCAAACTAACTCGAGAACTACTTGAGGTATACCCTTTTTGCCATGCGCCATGTGCATTGTCTCTATTATTTCTTTTTCTCCTTTCTACTTTTGCAATTGTTCTACAAACTCGCTATGCGCTGATGTATCTAGAGTTGGTTTTAGATTTTGCTTTTGTCCTGTAGTAATGAAAAGTTTTGGTGATTGTTGTAGGTCATGGATTCTGATGCTGAGGGAGTTCCTAGCGAGTTTTTTGACTATTTTAAAGTAATAATAAAATTTCCTGTTGTTTCATTTTATTGCCAGGATAATCAATTATCATTCTTATGGTTTTTACCCTTCGAATCCAGGTTTTATGCATTCAGGGATTCTTGACATGTCGTAAGCATGCTGAGCGTATCATTCTTCTTGTTGAGATGTTGCAGGTAACTCTGCTTACTTCCAATGTAGCTTTAGTTGTGCACATGCCATGTATACATTGTTTGTGTGCATGGAACTGTTTCCTGTTTAGCTCTCATTAGAAGGTTGTAATATACCATACCCATTGTTTGTTGATGCTAGCTGCCAGCTTCTAGCTGGATATTTTGTGAGCTTTTTCAGTTCCTGACCTCTGAGAGTTGATGTTGATTAGATGAGGATATCCCATGGAAATTGAATGTTGTGAGCTGTTTCAGTTCTGGACCTTTGAGAGTTGATGTTGATTAGATGAGGATATTTATGGAAATTGAATGCTGCTGACAGAATGGGATCCTTAATTACATGAAAGAGCTTATAATTGAGTCGAAAATCAATTGTGGGTGTGAATAAATAAACTATAGTTGTTGCAGTTTTCCTATTGTAGTATTGACCTTGCTCTAATTGATTAGTTTGATCCTTGTTTGTGGGCTACGTTCAGATTGTGAAATTAGAATATGCGATTTAATTTTTAAAAAATTATAATTTGACCACATTATCTAGGAAACCTGAGACTGCTTGTTATTGTCTGATTTATGGTAATATTTTTTGAAATGTTCAGTATTATACTTCCTTTTAGAGGGGTAAGGGTTTTGAAAGGTTGGTTGGGTTTGGTCAGTCATGGAGCTACCGATTGAGACAAAGTCAGATCGCATTGCCACTCAAGTTGAAAACCTAAGGCTCTTGTTTTCTGGACTACCAATTAGATTTGGCTATCCTTTTATAAAAGGTTAATTATGCAGTACGTATTTTTTAATCATGAGAATACTGGCTTTAAAGCTATATATTTTGTTTAGTGGAGGGGACTAGATAGGATTGCAAAACTCCCATTTGCCTTGTTTCATTGTTTGTGTTTATCCACCAATTTGACAAGAGAAAAGTGAATTTTGTCTTCCTCAATCCTCACCCCCCCTTCCCCCTTCTCAATCTTTGATCTATGCTGGTTGGTTTGTCTGGTCCCATGGTATAAGAGTAATAAAATTAATTTCTAAGTCTCTCTTCAATTGGAAAATTATATAAATCATTATCATCATCATCACTATCATAAATTGATAAAAATTTATTTATTTTGAACTTTTTTACGATATTGCAATTTCTTATTGTCCTGTTACATCTCCAATGTTAGCACTGGTCAGGGGTGGGAATATGGATACTATAGGAGATTAAAGGACTTATTCTTCTTATTTGTGTGGGTTGCTTTTAGATGATAGAAAACAAATACCTTTTTTTTTTGACATGGGAAATGATCTAATTTTCTTTGTAATGTTGTGTTTTTTAAATTTAGATAATAAATTTATTTAGTACAATATATGAAACATAACAAATATGATGAAATTGTAATGATGGGTTATATAGAATGGGAAAAATGGATTATCTATAAATAGCATTCATCCTTTTAATTGAGTCTTCATTTCTATCAAAGAATTGTTAGGGGAACAGTAATATAAGAGTCACATTTAAAAGGAAAAAAAAATCTATATAAAAGTAAGTGGTATGATAAAACAAAATGTGATAAATAGATGCAACAAGTTCAAGAGATGGCCATAAACAGAGCTTTTGCGCAGTTGCCCTTTTTATATCTTATAGGTTTAGATGTTGCCAAAAAAAGCACCTTTTAGGTAGGGAGAAGACTAGAGTTTGTTAATGAAAGCTTTGTTGCTCAATGGGTACTTCATATGCTATGTCTTGGATCAGGATTCTGGTTTCCCTTGCTTTAAAGGTGGATCACGGACAATACAGAACCTAAGAAAAAGATTCCATCTTAGTTTGACGGAGGAGGTAAGATTTAAGTTCCTTGTATCATTATGCACAAGGTATACTGTTACAGTTGTCATAATATAATCAGTTGCTTTCTGTCAGCAATGTGTCTCTTTGGTGCTCTCTCTTATCAGCACCAGCTTAGATGCATGGCGGACACGGCAGTATGACTATTATCAGAGAGTCTTGAATGGGATATTATGAGGTTAGATGTTCATAGTAACGGCATTCTTTGCTTCCTTTGGCAATTGCTAGTCCTTCGGAGCATTAATTGGAGTTGCATTGTAAATCACTGTCATAGAAGGGCATTTGGGCCACTGCAATCTGTTGCCGGTGGTTTTGTTGAAGATAATTGAAATGCTAACAGATTGTGGCCTGTTATCTCTTGGTGTGAGGAACTTGTAATTGTATCGGCTGAAATACTTTTAGGAAGTCTAGCAGGCTAAATTTTCTTCAAAATGGTCTTCTCTTTTCACTGTTTCCCTTGGTCATTTGATATGGAATTCTGCTGGCATTTGGGGAAATTAGTTTTGCTGAAAGGAGGCATATGCTTTTGCCTCGGTCCTGACAGCATGTACAGAGTAATTCCTACGAGGACAAAAGACTAGAGATAAAGAGGAAGCCAGGCTGAAATTGCGCTTTAGATTTCACACTGGATAATGGTCAGAAGCAGTACAAATACTATATATTCCTGATTTTGTATATCTACCAGTTTGTCATTACAATTTGCTATAAATTTCTGGACAGACGGAAGCTCGGCAGACAGCTGATGGGTGGCTTGTCTGCGAGTTATGAATGGTGTCTCTTTCCAGGTATAGTTCCTCGATATCTTCACCAGAAAGTTGTGTTGACAAATTTTTTGAAAATATGGATACATCATGCGAGACGATATTCCATTTTCTTTAAAAGGCAAAAAAAAAAAAAAACAAAAAAAAATTCATTTATTGAAATTCCCTTCGCATATCATAGTTCTGGTATTGAATTCTGATCCTATTTTCTGCATTTTGTAGACAAGTTTGCATCTGTATGCTAAGTTTTCTTGGTTAATATTAGATGATGATTAATATTAGTTTTTATTAATGTTGTCTCTGTTTTTTTGTCAATCGTCAAGTTTTCCTTTTATAGGAGAATTCTTGTCATATATGGTATACGACCATATGCAATTTGTTGGGTACATAGGAGAATTTGCATTGAGCAAATTTTTTTTCCTACCCTTTGGCTCATTTTTCTCAAAATTCACTTATTTCATCTTTCCTTCGTTTGTGCATAATTCCTTTACCTGTTTATTTTACTATATTGAAAATCGGTTGGTTCAGCCTAGCCTTTCATTCACCTGCATTGGTTATTTGGTGAACTCTGAAGGCAACAAATATGTTGAATTTGAGAAGAAATGAAAATGTTGATTTTGAGAAAATGAAGGAATGCAATTATCTAATCTGAGGGAAAAGAAGGGCAGGTATTAGTGTTTTGAATCTGATGGAATCATATGATTCAAGGAAAGAGTTGCAGCCCCTGAGCATTCTACGTAGCCGTAAATTTTATTGGATATTAGAATTAATTATCAAGCTAAGTATTAGATGAATTTTTATTTGGTGAACACAATAATAAAAGAAATAATTGGGACACGTTTGCATGACAATGGAAGAAGTACTGGAAGAATTTTAAATTGTTGGCATTAGGTATAATCAGAATTCGAATAAAACATGTAACCTTTGAATACCAAGCAGAAAACTTCAAGATATGATAAAAGAAAGGGATTAGATAAAGTTGAGGTATAAAATTGTAGGGAAAAATTACTATTTGTCCATGCAGATATAATATATTAGTATTTTTTTAAAGTTTAAAAAATATATAATTTATTTTTTATATTTTATTTTGGTTAAACTATATGAATTTTAGTAAAAAAAAAAATTCTTTTATTCAGGAAAATATTTGCATAATATGTTAAATTTCAAGAGAATATTAATGCAATAAATTAAACTTACAGGAGATATTAGTATAATATATTAAAATTTTATGAGATAAATAATATAATTTTTAAATTTCATAAGCTGTTAGTATATTATGTTAAAATACATGAAGTATTGTATATTTTCCAAAACCTAAGGAGGTAGAAGATAGAAATTTTTCCAAATTTTAATGGTAAGGAACAGGTTAAAGAAAATAATTTATTTTTTGTAATGTGTTCCTTGTTTCGAGTTTAACAAAATTTGGTCTGTTACTTTAAATATTTTAAAAAAAGATTTAAGTCCATCATATTTGAGTATAAATATATAAAATGAGATCACCAAGTGTTAATAATTTGCATAATCAATAATTCATATTAACATTCTGTTTAGGAACCAACATTTGGTTAGCATTTTGAGGATATAATTGGCTGAAAATTGAATCATAGGAGTCTTGATTGTATATTTTTTTAGTCATTGATGCAAAGGTATTATCCAGGCTTAACATTAGGTGGGTTTAAGAATAAACTCATAATTAACCTTTTTTAATTAATGGGTCATATTTGATTTTGAACGTTTTAAACATTAAATAATAAATGAATAAGGACTCAAAGTCAAAAAGTGAAAAATATTACACGAAAATTCATTTGTTGAAATACTTCCTACATCTATTAAAAATATATGGAAACCTGATCAGAACAAAAAAAAAAAAGTATGGAGGCAAAATATGGAACAAAAATTATCATCAAATCCATCTTGATGAAGAGCATAATCAAACATTAGTAGAGTTTAACAAGAAAGCTTGAGATTTGGTCTCATAGTAGTAGTCCCTAGAGTTATAAGAAGCATCAGCAGAGAAAATCATCACACCATTAACATCAAATCCATTTTTCTCCAACAAAGCTAAAGCATCAAAAAATGCATCCCCTTGAATACCTCTGCCTTTGACTTCATAGCTAGGCAACAACCTCTCTTTATCAAACTCCATGGCTCTAAACTTGAAAGCTTCCAAATATGCTGCTGCTGTTTTAACCTTATCAGTATAGAACTGGTAGTTCACATAGTCAATGACATGTCCATACTTACTGAAGAGATCAATGTAAGGTAATGCTGTTGTATGAAAAGGGGCAATAGTGGCAATGGAAATAAAACTTTGATTTCTCAGAAGGGCAATTAGCTCTCCTATGCAATAAGCAAAACTTGCATTGTTTTTGTGGAAATTCTCATAGTCAATATCAATGCCGTCAAGATGATAATCTTGGGTTATTTTCTTGAGGGATGAGAAAGCATTTGATATCCAAAGTTGGGTATCATTCGGATTATACCAATGAAGGGTTTTTGAACCTAAGCTCCAACCGCAAAGGCTGGCCAAGACTCTCAAATTTGGGTGATTTTGCTTGATGGTTGCCACTGAATCTGGTGTTATTGTGGTTGCCCAATATGGAGAAAAGATGCCATTTTGTGGATTGCCTGATGGATCAGCATCAATGGCAAAGCCAAGAATGAAATGGAAATTGATTTTGTCTTGAATTGGAACTGGATCAAATGTTACTGGAATTCCTGTGGCTCCAATGTACTCCATCATCACCTTTGCATCTGAATCATTAATTTTAGTTAAAACCCAAAAAGAAAAAAAAAATTATTCAATTTAAGCTACAATAAAAAAATATCTTATAAACTATCAAATTATATCATTTACATACCACTATATATATAAAGTATTAATTTTGATTTAATTAGTTCTTATTTATAAAATACTAGCATCCAATTTTAGAAGTACAAGGATCAAAACATTATTTTTTCTCTAAATTTCATTATTTAATACAGACTTAATAGAAAATTTGTAGCAATTATTATTATTGATCTAAACAAAAAATTTATTGAATAAATATGTAAATAAAAAGATCAATATGTATAAAAAAAAGGTAGTTATCCTTTGCACTTATAAAAAAAATGAACAATTCTAATAATATCGATGGATGTGTGGCGAGGAGGAGACTTTAACTCAAGAGTTTTCAATTTAAAAAAAATGAGAATACCAACCAAACCATCTTTAATTGGCACACACATTTAGCCAAAAAAACAAAATCAAATACAATGAAACAAAATTAATATTTTTTTTTTCTTGACAGAGGAAAGTAAATTAAGTTGAAATTTCCACATACATACCACAGAATTGGGGAGGAAAGAGTGCAACAAAGAAGAAGAAGAAGAAGAAGAAGAAGAAGAAGAAGAAGAGAAAGAAATGAAACTTTAATGATCTCATTC
Organism: Balakata baccata; assembly: GCA_949630135.1. NCBI lineage: Eukaryota > Viridiplantae > Streptophyta > Magnoliopsida > Malpighiales > Euphorbiaceae > Balakata > Balakata baccata. The sequence goes on from CATIWF010184837.1 coordinate 21,684, forward strand.
TCTTGTGTTGTGTGATGGAGTTAAGGAACCAAAGATTAAATAGAAAAATGGTTTTTTTTTTTCTTTTTTAAATAGTAGTAAAACCGGCCGAACCGAACAGATTCTTCGATTATATCGATTCTTAAGATTCCTTTGCCGAATTTAAGCCCAACCCATTATGAAAACCTAATTGTGACACGTGAAATCGAACGACGTCGGATCGGAACACGATTACAGCAGCGAGTGAAACAGAAGCGGTCACGGCGGCTGTGGAGATGGTGAACAGCAGAGGGTATTCTTCACTTCAAAAGCTCATCGGCAGCAAAATCACAACCACTCACCAATTGTACGACAACTCATCACAAAAGGAAGTTCATTTTAGGTATAAACCCAATGTAGAGTTGTTTCCTAGCTTGATAGTGATGTTTAGTTTTGAAATCATTTTCTGGCAAAATCAGTTTTCTTTCTGGAGTTACAATTTTGGTTCATTTCTGTTGGGCCCTTTGCCCTCATGGTCTCGGACGGCATTATTCTTTCTGAGCTTTTAACTGCCCATTTGCTTCAAAAAAAATTCCTGTAATTTGAACATTTTCTATTATACCACTGCTTGCACTTGGGCAGAATTTTAAATCATTTCCTTTTGTTTTACATTGATTTGGGGATTTGTTTGTGTGAGGAGGACGTTTTAACCAAAGAAAATGAGAAATTAAATTAGTTAATTTACCCCTTATCTGATAGCTAAGCAGAACAAACAAATTTGAAGCAAATTCGGAGGTACAAGACAGACTTTTTGAGCTTCTGTGAGGCTTAAGTTGAAGATTTTCGTTTTCCCTGTTTCTGCAGTTCCCTAAAAACATTTGTTTACGCCAATTAGTTCTAAAGCGATTTTTGGTCAATTTAACTACTTAACTCTATTTTTGATCAATTTTATGACATATTTAATATGTAAAACCGAATATATAGTCGATAGGGTACTATTGATCAAATCAAATATTTTTTCTTGCTGTATTAAGATTAGAAGTATTTATACACGCTTTACGAAGTAAAATGGAAAAAAGATAAAATTTAAATGAATAAAAAATCAATGAAAGCGACTAATTACCGAAAACATATATTTTGAAGCGAATGGATATGACTTGAGCCTGTCTATAAAAATTACAGGCAAGGAGCTCCGAGGAAGAGAAAAGGTCCATTGCCAGGAATTAAAGGCTGAGCACTTTTCAGGACAGGGGAGTCTTTTTATGAAAATCCATATCCTGGGTGTCTCTGTAGATCAAAAATAGCATTTCTCGAAACGAAATGTTTGGTACACAGGTTAGTTTTTTTTGCGTAATTTTTTAAGGTAACTGATGCTTTGTAAACTGTAGCATTTCAAAATAGCTTGACCTCTTCTGGGTTTGCCAGCCTAAGCCAAAATTGACTGAGCCTAATCCGTTCTGGTTCTTACATTAGTTTAACAGTTAGGACCATGATTCCTTTTTTTTTTTTTTTTTTTCCCTTGGTTTATTAAAATTACATTGAAACTACTAATAAACTTTAGTTTAATGATATTAGTACTATGATTATGGTTGTGAGATCTGAATTTGAATATTCAATTGTGTCCTTGTTGGACTCTTGTACCATAAAGAACTAAAGCCAAACTGACTAACAGCTGAAAATAAATGTAAAAAAGAGTAGACAGATCAATTTAAATCTCAAATTGAATCTGGTTCTAGAAAAACCATTTATTTATGTGTTTCTATGTAAAGACAATTTTCAAAACTAAAAAAAATGTTACAAATACAATTTTTTTTTTTTGTTTGAAAAACACTATTTTCTAAATGCAATATCAAACGGTACACAAATGAGGCCTCTCAAATAATAAGACCAAGATCAAATTTGCTGGGTAGTATATGGATTTTTTTTTTAATGAAATTTAATTTACTGGAGAAAAATAATATTTAAACGCTTTTTGCATAAAAAAAATTACTGAATCAATAAAAGAAAAGACATTCAATAAATAATAAAATAATAAAGAGTCTCAATATTGTAGTACAAAGAACAAAGAGTAGCTAGATTCTGAAGTTCAGGAGATCATAATTAACATCTGGAGGAAGTTTTTGTTGTGCAGGGAATTTTGGAAGCAAATTGGCAATGTTTTTGGCAATTTCTAAATATGATTTGTGCTTACTAATAATCCCATCATGATCACCATCATCTTTACCACCAAAATCATTGCCAATAATAATATTATTATCATAGTTCTCTTTTCCAGTGACTAAATCCTTAAATGCTCTTTTCTTGAATGTCCAATTCCCACTTTTCAAATTGAATCTGTATAATGGAAGAAATCTCTGCCCATAAGTTGCTATGAATTCCACAGCAGCAATTATGAATTCAAATTCCTCATTGGACATGTAGTAAGGAAAGCTAATTCTTGTCCATCCTGGCTTTACTCCAATATATCCCTGCAATTCATGTATGGTAAATCAATTATATATCTTTTTATATATATTTAATCCCAAATTTATAATTGTTTTAAAAAAGATGTACCCGTAATCGTAAATGAAGAGAAAATGAAGTATACCTTGTGTATGGCATATCTAATTGCAAGGGAGTGAGGGTGATTAATATTGAGCAAAACATGACCATAAGGACCAGCACAAGCACATCCACCTCTAGACTGAATACCAAACAGATCATTGAGCAAAGAAGCAACAAAAGCTCCATGAAGAGGCTTATCTCTTCTGTTCCCTGTCTCTGCCCACAAGCACAAATTTCCATTTTCTTCACTTTGTTGTTCACTAATGCAAGTAGAGGAAGAAGAAGAACTAGTGTTTGTAGTAGAATATATGAGGAAAGACAATATAGCTTGTCTTTTGGCACTTGTATTTCCTAATATCCATATGTTCTTGTTGGACTTTAGCCTCTTTATTGCTTTTTCTATGTAATTGCTTTCTTGTTTCTCTATCACTTTATAGCCTACGTATTCTTTGATCCAGAATGCCATTGCTGCTCTTATTATTTGTATTATTTGAGGTGTCCCACCATTTTCCCTCTCTTCTATATCTTCCATATACATTGTGTCCTGCAAAATTTTTCTTACAATTTAGTTAAGTTTAGTAATTCTCAAAGATTTTATTCTTTTTTTTCAATATTAAGAAAAAGAAAAACAGTGGATGTTAGGTTGACCTTTTCATTAAGGCCATTGACATAACAAACAGTTCCACCTCCACAAGTTGAAGGGGGAGAAGATCTGAGCTGATAAAGAGCTTTGCTCATCAAAAGAATTCCAGGCGATCCTGGCCCACCAAGAAATTTGTGTGGGCTCAGGAAGATTGCATCATACCCATCCATCTCCCCTGATCTCATTTCAATCTCCACATATGGCCCACTGCATTGACACCCAATGAATTAGTGTTGTTTTAGATAGACTCAGTCTATAAACTAATCTAATTAAACATTGCTACATTTATTAACGTATTATTATGTGATTGAATAATTTTATAGATAGTATGGCAAATGAAATCTAATTAAAAAAATTTCGTGGTTTATGAATTTAGTGAATTAATTTAGAAGAAGTGTAGTTAAAAAGAAGCATACCTTGCAGCAAAATCAAAACAGACAAATCCTCCATATCGATGAAAAAGCTGAGAAATAGCTCCAGTGTCGGAATAAATCCCAGTAACATTACTGCAAGCGGAGAAAGACCCCAGAATGGGTCTATTTGCATTGGCATAAGACTGAAGCAATACATGAAGAGAATCGAAGTCAAGTAACCCATTTTGATCTAAGCCAATCTCTACCACTTCAGCTAAGCTTTGCCTCCATGAAAGTAGGTTAGAGTGGTGCTCATACGGACCAACGAACACAACCCATCTTTCTTCATTGCTCAAGCATTTAATTAGCCTATCTCTCAGAATAGAAGGGACAGCCACACCCATTACCTCTTGTAAACGTTTTATAGCAGCAGTTGTGCCTGAGCCACAGAACATTATTGCATCTTCTTCTCTACCACCTAAACTTCTCTTGATGTATTCACTTGCTTCTCGTACCATTTTTGTGGTCTTTTGCCCCACATAACTGTCACAAGTATGGGTGTTCCCTGTAATCAAAAATTAATTCCATCATACTTTTTCACTATCTGCATTTATATGCTCTTCAGTTTTTTTAAGGGGTTCCACTATATGTTCTAACTTGAGACATTATCAGTTCCATTTCAATGACTTAAAATTTTAAACCATATAAAAGCTGACCATGATAGTGCTAATTTCGTCCTATGTCGTAAAATTTACAAAAAAAAATTTTTCATCCCAAAATAATTTATTAAATTATATTTACTACTAGCCAATTTCTAAAAATATATTAATTGTCACGATCAGATTTTCTGATTACCCACGTCTTGGAAGAAAAGAAGTTTCATGATTGTGCTATGATTAGAGTAAAGTTTAACCTCCTAATACTAACGACCAATATTGATCAAAACGAAGAAGTTACCGTAAAAGGAAAGAACGTTGCTGATAATAAAATTCTCAATGTAGAGAAGGGAGCGGCCGGTGGCTGTGTGATCAGCGTATATTAGTTTTCGTTTTCCAAATGGCGATTCGAATTCTACATCTTTCCCCGCTATTTGAGATCGCAACCAATCAAGTCTCTTCTCGGCGGAATCACTCTTCGGCACTTCCATCTCCACCGTCTGAAACGATTCCGATGACGCAACACAGCTTCTTCTACTACTGCCGCATATACAACTCATTTGATCATTGGCACCGCAGGTTTGTCTTTCTACTGGGATACGATTCTCTACCTGCATTTTCAGTTTTTTTTTTTAATAACTGTAGAAGAAGAAGAAGAAGAAAATGGATGATTTGATAGACAATTTCAGATGGGTATTTAACAGATAATCAATTAGCAGCGGGTTGACAAAAAAGGCGGCAAAACTAAATTAAATTATTCTACATTTCGATTGGGTTCTTGAATGGGAAAATTGTGGGTGGGAAACGATCCATAGAAATTGTTTTGTTTGTAGGATTAAAAGTTTGACATGGGACTATGAGAGTAAGTAGTTTTGGACCTGTTGACGTCGGGCAAATGGAGTACATAGTTCAAGGTTTTCTTTTTAGGTTCTTCTTTTCCTTATGATGTAAACCAACCAATTGCATTTCTCCATTTTTCTTTTCCTCTACAAATCTGTGATTTTTAGCCTCTTGTTTGTTTGCTTTCTGTCTTTCTTTCTTTCTGACTTTTTAATTTTATAATAATAATAATAATTATTATTAGAATAAATTATTAGAATTTCTTGAGGTTTAATTGAATATACTAATTCACCATTTCATTTTTTGAAATACATTATAAATTTTTTTAATTTTGATTTAATATACTATCTAAATATTTCGTTTATTTTGGCTGTTATATACAAACAAAATATCAAATTTGTCATTTTCTTTGTTTTAAAAAATACCAAAAAAATTTTCATGTCATCAATTTATTGCCAAAATGTCGAATTTATCTTTCTTTTTTAATTTATTTTTTAAGTTAACTACATGTTAAATTTGTTAAAATATAAATAATGTTATTTTTTGTAATTTTTAGTTGACTAAGAAAATATTGCATTTAAAAGTAATGAGTATCTTTTTAGTTAATAAAACTAAATTAATCTGAAGATTTTCATAACGTATTTTAAAAAATGAAAGAACAAACTAATATATTTATTATTATATTATTATTATTATTAGATTGATGCTCTAATTTATTTTGTTTCAATTATCCAATAATCTAAATTCACACGTTGCAGGTTTATTAAAAGGTAAAACACATCATTTCAAATTTTAAAAGTTTTCTGAATTCAGAATTCGAGTCTAAGACATCTAATTAAGGGATAATGACTTTTAACATTTCATCTCTCCTCTTATGGTGAAGTGATGCTTCAATTACATCTTAATTACTAAGACATTATTCATACTAAGTTAACTCATCACAAAATTTAATCAACTCACTTCAATTTACTTAAATTTTATGCATTAATATTTAAGTATCACTATGTTTGTAAATTTTCTATTAAAAAAAAAGTTGACATATTCTATAATTTCATATATATCTTGTAAATATAGCCATATAATTCACTCCTATTATTTAATCATATACATTATCCAAATGTTTTATGAAAATATTTAGAAAAAAATTATTTTGTATCCTTTATTTTGATATAATACATTATTATTTCCTGAAATTTGAAAAATATATTATTTATCTCCTGTAATTTGACATAATACACTAATACCTTTTTGAAGTTTGATAATTATATTATTTATCTCATGAAGTTTTAATATATTGCACTAGTACTCCTTACAAGTTTGATTTACTAGACTAATACTTCATTGAGCAAAAAAGAATATGTTTTTTTACTAGTGTATTATCTTCTTTTTCAAATATCTGGTGATACTAGTGTATTATATCAAATTACATGGAGCAAATCGTATATATATTTTTCAAACCCCAAGAGGTACTAATGTATTATATCAAACTACGAAAGGTAAATAGCAATTTTTACAATTTTAAGTATGTGGTTTTTTTTGTGCAAAATGAATATAATTATTTGCACAAAGGTTGTAAAAACCGACCTGATCAATGAACCAGAAAAGCCAACGGATCACAGATTTAAGGTCGAACCAGAGTCGAACCAGCCTACGTAGTATTTTCATAAAATATAATATGTCTCATATATAATAAAACATAATATGTCTCATACATAATAAAAATAGAGAATAAGTTGGAAATCTTTTCTAGTGTAAAAAAATAATATAACATGTCTAATATTCTCTTTTTTATTTTTTTAAAAATCATATTTCATATATTTGTATAACTAAATATTTAATTAATTATTAAAAATAAAGGTAATTTGTAACTTAAAAATACAATCAGTCAAAATTTTCAAATTGTAAAAAGAAAGTAATATAAAAAAGAAGTAAGAAAAAAATATAAAAATGAGTGAACAATTCCATATAAAAAGAAGTAAGAATGAATATAATATATCATTTTATAAATAAAGGTGAGTTAATTGTTTAAAAACATGTTTATTTTGACCAATTTGATTAGTTTATAGTTAATCCATCTAATTTTAGGGTCAATTTTTTGATTGAACTGGTTGAATTGGCTAGATTGGATCAAATTTAATAATTAAAATTTTTTTTGTAAAAAATTTAAAAAAAATAAAGAAAAACTCATTGAACCGGCCGGGTTGCCGGTTTTTTCACCTTGTTATTTCTTATGCGGTTTTAGAGGTAAAAACCGCTCGGCCTAAGGGCTGGTTCTCAGATTTTCCAGTTGAACCGGCCGGACCGGTCCAATTTTTACAACCATAGTTTCCACTGTTAATAATTTTAAATATAAACTTATAACACTGTTAAAAAAATGTTGATGTATTATTTATTTTCTCCTGTATAGGTTTCTCTTTTCTACATAGCAAAATTATTTCTCCTGCATGCCATTTTAATAAATTAAAAAGAAAAAAAATTAAACTAATAAAAAAAACTAACTTTCCACCTAAAAATTCTCAAACCCACGCCCAAAACCAGTCCCCTCTCTCTCTTCTCTTCTTGCAGCGCCCAGGTCTAGTCCGCCGGCGCCACCCCACACCATGCCCCATCCATCTCTCTCATTGTGTCGTCGTCGTACACCACGCCGCACCGCCCCTTTCACGTTTCGGTGTTACCAACTGCAGCAACTACTAGGCAGCAACTCCAAGTCAAAACCAAATACAGAGCACTCTAAATCAAACCTGCCACCATTTCTTTTCTTATTCTTCTTCTTCTTTAGTTGTTAACTTTGGCAAAGATGATTGTTTTGATTATGATTATTTTATTTGGAATTGTTTTGATAATGGCATCAAAGTAATTTTATTATGTTTTCTGTTTTAATGGTTTGAAGTTAACTTTGGCAAAGAGGATTGTTTTAATTGTTTTCGATATTAATGGTTTGAATCGGTATGTGATGAATTGGGTCTGTCAGGCTACTTGAGTAGGATTTGCAGCGGTGGAGCTCAGCTATGAGGTGGGTGATGGGGGTTTCTTAGTGGGTGTCAGGGTCAATGCCGGCAAGGTGTTCCCGGAGGCAAGCACAAAAACCAGTTATGGGTTTGGAGGGGTGATAATAGATGTAAAAATCGGTCTGATCAATAAACCGGAAAAATTAGGAGGTCGTATATTTAAGGTCGAATCAGTCTACGTAATATTTTCATAAAATATAATATGTCTCATATATAATAAAATATAATATATCTCATACATAATAAAAATAGAGAATAAGTTGTTGAAAATATTTTCTAGTGTACAAAAATAATAAAATATGTCTAATATTCTCTTTTTTATTTTAAAAAAATCATATTTCACATATTTATATAATTAAATATTTAATTAATTATTAAATATAATGGTAATTTATAACTTATACAATTAGCCAAAATTTTCAAATTATAAAAAAAAATGTAATATAAAAAAGAAGTAAGAAAAAAATATAAAAATGAGTGAACAATCTTACATAGAAAAAAAGTAAGAATAAATATAATATATCATTTTATAAATAAGAGTGTGTTAATTGTTTAAAAACATATTTATTTTAACAAATTTGATTTGTTTATAGTTAACTCATTTAGTTTTGAGATTAATTTTTTAGTTAAACCAGTTGAATTGACTATATTAGACTAAATTTAATAATTAAATTTATTTTGTAAAAAAGTCGGTTCACTAGTTTTTCTACCGAATTGTTTTTTTTCCAATTTTAAGAGTAAAAACTGTCCAATCTAATGACTAATTTTCTATTTTTTCTATTAAACTGGCCGCATCGATCCAATTTTTATAACTATGATGGTAAGTATAGTAGCGGTGGTGTTAAAAGTTAGGGATTTGAATTTTTTATTATTATAATTTTTTTAAAATTATTAAAATGATGACATGTTGAGCAATAAAGTAGGAAAGAGAAATTCGGTGAAAAAATAAATGTCACATCACAATGTTTTTGTTAATGGTATTAGAATTTAGAAATGTATATTTAAAATTACTAATAGGTTAAATTATAATATTTATTTTGTTAAAATTATAAAAGTAGAAAACTAAATTGTGATTTTTTGAACTTTTCATTTCATTTTTTTCAAAAATAGAAGCAAAATTTAACGTTTTCATTTTTACTCCAAAATTTTGCGTCTTTTAAAAAATACTTGGTTGAATTTTCTTCAATTATCTCTCTGCATCATATACTTCTTGTAACTCATCTTCAATTATCTCTCTGAATTTTCCTTAATCTTTCGTTCTCCTCAATAATTTATGGCATCGTAATACAACTTGTCGTACTGAGAATTCAAAGTCTCAATTCGTTCTTCAAGATCTCGACCCGATTCCTCGTGATTGATGAGGGTGCTAAACTTCGAAAGAAGATCAACCTTGTCTACCGGTTTGAATTCCATCTCGTCCCCAAGGTATTATATCGGGTGTAACATTTGATCCTTCGTGTATTTTGCTGCTTTATTTATTTATTTTTTGATTAACTGTAGGAAATCGGAATCCATGAGGTGCTGCATACCGTTAACCTCAAGAAAGGAGAAGTCACTAAAGGTTTGGGATTTTTCGTCTATGGACTATTGTTGTTCGTTAATTGAATTCTTGATTTGCATATTTTATTTATTTTTAGATAAAACACATACCGAGTTCTTTGTCCGTGGGAAAAAGGGTGACATGCATGCTTGTAAAGGTTTTGCTTTTGTGCAGCCCGAAGAGTATTAATAATTTATAGTTGTCGATAAATTTTTAAAATATATCCAAATTATTTCTAAAAAATTTTAAAAAAATTCATAAAATATTTCTAAAATATATTGAAAGATATTTCTAAAAATACAACTAAAGTATACCAGAGATATACTGAATATTTATTTTTTAATATATTTTAAAATGACTTTTGAGTTTTGGTAGTTTGTAATATTTTTTTAGATACTTTTATTAGTTTTGAAAAAAATTTAAGTTAGAGAAAATGTTCTAATATTTTAGAGGTTTTTTTTGTCATTTTTAAAAAAGTTCTCTATATTTTGAGTTTCATTTTCAATTTTTATCTCCTCATGGGCCGGATGTAAAAAAGTTGTACTTTTGTTGGGTTTCTTATATGCGCTTATTGAATTTAGATTTTTGGGCCTGTGCTTTTTAAAATATAATTACCTCTATTAAGTTAGCTAAAATGTCGACTTTGAGTTTACTTTTTTTCTTAATATCATTATCTTTCAAAATTAAACAAATCCTATCTAATTCCTATAATCATGCTACACGATTTGTTTCATTTTTCACATTTATCTCTCTCTCTCTCTTTTCTTTTTTATTGTATTGAAGAAAAAGAATATATGGGCAATATACAATTCGGGAGAAAAGAAAAGGAGGCTAAAGTCTCGCTTTCCTTTTTTTTTTTTTACATATCTTTTGCCTATTTATATTTTATCTCAATGATTTCTAGGTTCTCTTCTCCTAAATCAGTGCAAAGCTTTGAAGACTATCTTCCTTCAATAACAATTGTCCAACAAAGAAGTGCTACCATATCTGAATTACCTTGTTTTATTTTCTTTCTGAACTTTTTTTTTCTCTTTTTCTCTATTGGAGGAAGCATTTCAAAATTTCAACCGATTATCTGATCATGCATGTAGAGTTTCACATCAAAGAAAATGAAGTTTTTATTGCCGATTTGATAGGAATAACAACTTTTCTGATAAGAAAATCATTTCGGGTGAAACGATTAGTGAATGGATACCAATAATCGGTCATAATGGGAATAGTTAAATAGTTTAGGTCATGGATAAATTAAATGTTTTTACTTTTCTTTTTTTTTTCTTCCGTTTTAAAAAACTCGATCTCTATTTAACTGTTAGACTAATTTAGATGAAGGTCTTTATGTTGGTCATACTTGTACACATACATTGAATATAACAGTTATGATCTTAAAAAAATTATTAGTTTTATCATTAAAAATAATTAACATTTGTGCATGATTTAATATCGGATAATATTCACATAACCTATATATAACATATTTGTTGTAGCAGAATCAAATTAAAGTATAAGATGTGTAAAATTTAGTATCATATATAGAAATATAACCTAATATAGTCTTCAAATAACATACAAATATTATAGTCAATATTTGGCATTTAAATATTTAATACAAGAATAATAAACATCTTTATTTTTTTCGGCGTACTCCACATATATCAAAATATTATATGTTAAAAATATTTTTTTTTCTCAACATTGAATCAATAAATTATTAAAATAAATCTTTATGTTCATTTAATGTTGCAAAATTTAGTTTCATCATTATAAATAAAATAAATTTATGCATAATTTCGTATCATATAATACCAATATAACTTGTATATAACAAACATATAACTTGGTATGTTTGAAAAAAAATATTCATTATTAACATTATTTATGAATAATTTTCATTCATATATAATATGCATACAACAAGAAAATGACAAATAAAAAGCTTATATAATAGTTATTCTAAATTATTTTATATAAATTCAAGTAATTAATGATTCCTTGATTTTAGAAATTTAAATTAATCAATATTTTAAATTAGACAACTATTAATTATATTCAAAAAGTGCAAATGGATATAATGAGAAAATAAAAATTTCGAAATAGGGAGAATGAACTATATTTTATATTGCAATTATAATGGTAATTATATATAATAATGTAGGGATTTGTGTCAAAAACTTGAAAAAATCCATATTTTCTCTGTTCCAAAAGAAAAATAATTAAAAAAAAGTCCCATGATTAGATTAAAGAAAAATATTGTAAATTTGCCAACTATTTATTGATATAGATGGTCGGTGATTTGAATATTAATAAAAGAGAAATGAAAATTTTGGTAGATAGTCATGCAGCCACAAGCCCTAATGATTCTACTAAAGAAATTCTTCATATATATATAAGAGATAGAATTCTGAATTTATATTTCTTCATTTCATATTAGAATGGTTTAATTTATTCGGATTTATGTGGTACACCTGATGTAATTTACATTTTTAACTTTAACACTATTAAATTATTAATTTTTAATTTCAGTTATTGATAATTAATGTATGAAATTAAAAATTGATAATCCAATAATTCTAAAATATTTTGTATAAATTATACTAAATGCATTACAAAATTACTCTTAATTTATTTGGGAGAAGTTCTAGAAATAACAACAGGATTAAATAACTGTGGGGTTCAGAGTTGAGACCATGAGCAGAATTTCAAATTAATGTTCACATGAAAAACAAGAGAGATTGTTGCAGAACTCCAACAGCATTGAAATGAGAGTCCAAATAATAGAAATTGGGAAAAATTAAATTTCAAAATTGAGACCCGTGACACCCAAGTTTTTGGCAGTTGGGCAGCTGCCAAAAGTTGCCTATCAATGCTACAGCTAACAGCTAAACTACAACAAAATAGCCCTTTGATTCAATAAACCCATACTACCCAAAAAATAAAAAATAAAAGTCATTCATTATCTACATCCCTCGTGTATAATTGTGTGTAGCTAGTGCTCACACCAACCCTATTGGTTACTCTATTCTTCTTTGTCAAGAGAATTGGCAACAAGAATCAAAGAAATAGTACATACTAGAGAGTACCATTTACTATTCTCTCCCACCAATCCTAGTGGTTAAGTCAAAACATAGGGGTTAATCACATAATATTGCAAATTGGTGTGATTATATTGCAAATTAATATTAAATCTTTTAATAGTTGTAAATTAGTATCAATTTTAGGTAAAAAAAACTCAAAATTAAAGATAAAATAGTAGTTTTTGTTCTAAAAATTGGACTTAGATATCATATTTGCAACCTTATTTGTACTATTATAATGATAAAGATTAATAACATTAACTCCAACATATAGTTTGTATTAGATCTAAGCAAAGAAAAAGGAAAATAATAATTCAATTAGCTTATTAGCTTCATTCCTTTCCTAAAAGTTCATTCAATTTTCACTATTTGTTCACAAAAAAGAAAGAGAGATGAGCTCTATCATTTTCCTTTTCTTTCTTCTCTCCCTAGCATTCCCTCACCAAGCAATTCTTTTTGCCATCGGAGACACTGATTTGATAAAAAAAACATGCAAGAACACAAAGCATTATGATCTTTGTGTGTCATCTCTCGAGTCCAATGCCACAAGTTCAGAAGCAGACACTAAAGGATTAGCCATTATCATGGTTGGCATTGGTGTGGCTAATGCCTCAGCCACTTCATCTTATTTATCATCTCAGTTGCCTAGCACTGCAACAAATGACACAATCCTCAAAAGGGTACTCAGAGAATGTGCCGATAAATATAGTTTTGCTGCTGATTCTCTTCAAGCTTCTGCTCAAGATTTGGCTATGGAGTCTTACGATTATGCTTATATGCATGTTATGGCTGCCGCGGATTACCCAAATGCTTGCCGTAATTCGTTCAGGCTCCACAAAGGGTTGGCTTATCCGCCGGAGATTGCACTTAGAGAGCAAGGTTTGATGCATATTTGTGATGTCGTTTTGGGAATTATCAATGTTCTCGGTTGGTAATCATTTGAGGTGTGCAAAATCAAATCGATCTATGAAAAAGTTGGGTTATGGTTAGTTTGATTGGCTTGGGTTAAATAATTTTTTCATTATTTTACTCAAACCGAAATTAAATTATCCAAATTGAAATTTAAATCTACCTTTTTTCTTGCAAAACAGTGATGCCTGTTGCCTATAGCTAATCATTATCAATAATTGCTAAGTCAATTATTAAAATTTTTCTTTTCTATCTTTTTTACCTTTTTTCAACTTTTCCACTATCGAACGGGTATTGACTTTTTGATTTTCACTGCTAAAGCGATATAGATCATTTCAATAATCCTTTTTTATTTAATTTTTTATTATATTATAAAAAATTTATTACCTATTTTACTATTTATTATATTACAAAAAATTTATCCTCTACTTTACTTTAACTTGAAAATAATATGTATTCCAAAGATATAAAAATAAAATTATTAAAAAAAATGAAAAGATAGTAAGAAACAAGAAAAATAAAGGAAGAGAAAAACGATAAATAATAAAATATTATTTATAAGTTTCTTATTACTATTAAATTTAAAGAAAAAAATATAAACTTTAATGAGTAAAATAAGTAAAAAAAATATATAAACTATTAAATGATATAAAATTTTTAAATATAAATAAGTAGAAAAATAATTAGACTGTTGAATGATCTAAAGGAGTTTATGGGTTAAAAGGCAATATCTGCCAGCCTGTGGTTGATTTTGGTGCTATGGAAAAGTTAGATTCTCCATTACTTGATAATATTACTACTTTCCTATCACTTCGAAGATGAAAGAGTTAAATATAAAAATAAAACTTTTCAGGCACATTCAGTTCCTTAACAAGTTAATTAATTTCAAAAAATTTCCTGTTAAAATAAATTTTCTGTAAATATTTGGCAAATTATAGAAATATAGAAATGAATGGATTGAGAATGGAGTTGTTTGGATAAATCAATTGAGCAACTGATTAATATTGAGTAAACCTTAATTTAATACAGTAGAAATTATTAGATGGTCTATTATATTATCTATAAAGTAATTCAATCAGAGTCATATGCCATTAGAATTAAATTAATATAATATGATAGACTAAATTTATTTAAAAAAAATTTTTAATCAAGAATTCTATTGTCAAGCGAATCAATCAACTTTTTTTTATTATTTAATTTTTTTTATAATGTTAGCTATAATATATTAACCATTGACATAAGTAAGATTTATTTTATTAAAAATATATTACAGCGTTTGAAAGAGAAGACACTAGTATAGAAAATGATTATGTCTCGGTTGTTTTCAATATTATATATCCGTGAAACAGTGAATGCCTGTAAAGAGGACGAATTTGAGTTGTTATCGGATTTTCCTTTTATTATAATAAAATTAATAAAATTTTTTTCGTCATGTGAAAAATTACTTTTGATCAATTTTTAAATTTAAGTAAGACATAACAATTTATGTATTATTGAAAATATGATATGTCAGTTAATATATCATCGAAAATTTGATAAAGCAATTGACGTGTCTGTCGAAATTGGCCATTAGTAACTTTTTAGTAAAATAAAAATATAATTAAATGATTTTTTTGAGATAAATTTTTTTTTTACTTTTATTGAACAAATTCCAGTAATTATAGATGAAATTAATTTCACAAAGACATGCATATAGTTTTGGTGGCAGTGCCACTATAGCTATTCCTTTAACTTTTTAAAACATATATATATATATATATATAAATAATATATAAATTTATATTATTTTTTAAAATTTATCCCCTAATTAGAAATTTATTTCTATAACTTAGATTTACTTAAGCTTATTATTGTCATCAACTTAAGGAATCTGGCCACCATAGTTTAGAGCAAGTTCGCATAACCCTCACCACATATTCGAAATTGCCGATTCCAGTGAATGATCAAACCCAAATCTAATTCTTCCTATAAAATTTCAGTGTGGATTTCGATTTAGTTGTATTTTGGAATTAAAAAGTCAGACCAAACCGAACTTTTCAATGAAATGAAAATTGAACCCAACTAAAGTATTGAAGGTTCAGCTCAATTTTTTACAGTTCGGTTCAAAAAAATAACAAATAATTTTTACTAAATGGATCGAACAAACTGCACCAGATCGAAATTCGTAGATATTTCCCTCTAGAAATTGAGCCGAATCAAATTATGATCAGTTGGTTCAGTTTTGGATTTCAGTTTGGTTTCCACACTCTTAGCTCGAGTTTCTCATTCTTTTGCCAACTTCTCGGATTGGGAGTCTGCAATAAACCGATAGAAAATGGAGAGTTCAAAATTGGGCTTAGGGAAAATGTTGGGCCGATACAGACCAACTCATGAATCCAAATATAGTTGATTGATTATGTTGTTATAGCATGGACATTAGTGCATATAGTATTATGGACTAAGTGTTCATTGCAAGTATAATAAGCAGTAGCAATTTTATAAATAAAATAAATTTATATCATTATTAAACATTTAGTGACAATTTTATAAATATTTATTATCCGTTGTAAATACGTTCATTAATTTATCAAAAAATATTCATTTATTATAATAAAATCTACAATGTTTATTAGTTTATTAGTAAATATTCATTTACTGTAAAATATAGATTTATTATCATTAAACTATAACTTATAAATCGTAGACTTATTTAGTATAAACTAGATTAAGTAGCAATAAAGTAAAAAATTCAGTAGTAATAAAGTAAAAGTTTATTACTTTATTAATTTGTCATAAAAATTGTAGATTCATTAGGAATAAAATAAATGTTCATTAATTTATTAATAAAAATCTATTAGTTTATTAGTAAAAGATCATGTAATTTATTAGTAAATATTCATTTTATTTATTTGTATATTTTAATTTAATGAATATTATATTATTTTTTTGTTTTGATATGTAGGTATGAAATTGAATTATCTAGAGAAATATACATTATGTATTTAATTTAATGAATATTATATTATATAATTATTTTTCAATCCATAATATAATTTATAACTAATGAACCTATAACAATATACTAATAAATTTTTACTTTATTAATAATGAATATTTTTCAATAAACAAATAAATATTTACAAAATTATCACTATATATTGATAGATTTATAAATTTATTTTATTTTTAAAATTACTACTAACTCTCACATATATAATGGACATTTAGTTCATAATATTATATGCACATGGGTCCACCATATAATTTATAATTTGCGGATTCTGTTGCCCTCCCTTTTCCGCTAATTCACTGTCATGAGTTTTGTTTGGTTGTTAGCATAAATGTACTTATTATTTCTCTCTCTAAATATATACACACATAAAATATAACATTATTGACCGTATATTTATATATAATGCATGTCATTTTGGAGCCATATATAAATGATATTCTACAAATTCTTTTTGCTGACTGTTTGAATGACCAATAAATTTACCAAACTATGGTCCAATTAATTTGCTTTCACATTGTTAAGTGGCAGCATCCAGATTGTGTTTTAAGACAATTTGGACTTTAACAACATATTCCGAACCAGCCGTTGCAAACGGGTGAGCTTCACTCAATATATTTGTGAGCTAGGTCCACAAATTGGCCACGTCAGCATGTTCAATGGATTGTCACGTGGAATGCACGATTGCAAAGTATATGTAATGTCAATCCAATGATGGAAAGACTTCATTACCATTCAGAGTATAATGAGTGGTATAGACGTGTCACTCGACAGTGGATTTCTCCATTTAGCGGTGATTATGGAGTAGTAGTAAATTTTTTTTGTCTAACCAAATTTTAATCAAGAATAACACATCTAAAATTTTTTATTATTAATATGTTATCTCTTATTTATATATTTTGCAAGTAGATAGTATTGAACATATTCATCTAAGCAATAATATTGACGAAATCTACCAAATTAATGATTGTATATTTTGTGTTGTTGAACAACAACGAAGACTTGCTGTCATACTGTCACCACAACCTATGCCGCCATTTCCAGATGATGTAATTGATGAAGAAGTTGACATTAGTCAACCATAACTGCTCCGATGTAGGGTTCGATCAAGAAATTTTTTCGAGCGTAGGTAGGAAGTTTCCCCTAATCCTACATCCTCCATGTTTGCAACTATACCACAACCTTTTGCTTATCGTGGTTCATAATCGTCTAATCATACTGCTTGATACGTACATTCGACACCTGGTCCATCACAGACACATGCATCAGACATTCCTGGACAGTCACAAATACATGCATCAGACACTCCTGAGCCATCATATTTTAGGACATCTTATTTTATACATCATCTTCATATGTCTTAAATTCCAGGAGAATCATCAGAGTAATACCCTTTATCTGGACAGTTTACATAATGGTCTCACTCTGCTTCTTCATAGCTTACACTGCTACATACAACAAGCATGCTATTTGGAAGTACATTGTTTGAAGGTCCTTCTGCTGCGGAAGTAGCAGGTGACATAGAAGAAGATATTGACCATGGTCTACTAATCGGAACAACATTCAGAAGACATCGACCTAAATGTAATAGAAGATCGCCTTAATTTTTTTGTTAATAATATTATATTTTTTTAATGCTATTAAAAATTTTTTTATATAATTTAAATTTTATGTTACTTTTATTGCTAAAAGTTTGAATTAAAATGAAAAAATTATTTATAAAATAATTTTTAATAAACATAATATGATTAATTAATTAAAATTAACGAACAACTTTAATTATGAATATTTAACTATTATTTATATTAATTAATTAAAAAACTAGATAAATTATTATTCTTTTATAAAATAATTAACTTAACATAATAATTAATATATATATATATAATAAATTAATTGATATATATATAATTAATCATATATATAATAATATTAATAAAATAACAATGGAGGGTGGTGATTGTGGCACTAAAATTGCCATTAAGAGGTGATGTTGGGCCAAAATCGCTACTGTCCTTGGCGATTTATGTGCGCGCTACTTTGACTTGTGATCTGTTTTGCTCTCCCTCCACGCTGGCATGAAATAGCACAGGTAGAAATATTTTCCCCTTCGACATGTTTCGGTAATTTTTTTTTTTTCCCACCTATATTCGTAAAAACCCCGCCATCTCTCTTCCGAAGATTAGCTTGGTCGCCTGATGGTTCATTTTTACTTGTTCCAGCAGGTATGGACCTACATATGTTTATTATCTATTGGAATGTTTTGAGAACTGCCTTATAGCAAGGCCTTGTTTGCAACAGCTTAAATTAGTTGCCTGCAGCAATATCTTCTAATGAAACTTCGTTCTTACGATTATAGTTGTCAGTCCTGTTCTTAGGGCTTGGGTGAGAAGGGGGAAATATCTTGTTATTTGTATCCCTATTAAAATCATCAAAATTGTTATCTACTTATGCTTTCAGTCTCTCGCTACCTGCTTTTTCCGTTTGTCCAAATGAATTTCTTATGATTGAACTTGCCATTGCAGGTTCTTATAAAATTTCACCTTCATCAGAAACAGTGAATACTGCTTATGTTTTTTCTGGAAAAGATTTTCCAGGCAAGTCATGCACTTGTACTAATTACTTTGTGTTGATATCCAAGGAAGTCAAGCTCTGCTTTCTTTCAGATTTCGGGACTCAAAACTTTATAGTCTGTCAGTACAGGATGAGCTAAAATTAGTTTTTTTTTTAATTATTGTAATTTTTAATAAAAGCTAAAATAGTTCTTACAACAAACTAAATTGAAGAACATGCATCATTTATCTTGCATTCAGTTTTTTCCTGTCATTGATTTATGCAGACCTGCTTTACTGCTTCCTGGTGCCAGTAAACCTGTTGTAGTTGTTCGTTTCTGTCCTGTCGCTTTTAGCCTTAGGGGATCAAGCTCAGGTACTTGTTCTTCTGTTTTTGCGGAAGCTATTGCTGACGGCTATGTAGCACGGATACGGAAAAACGAGATTTATAAAAAGTATAGGATACGGACACGCCGTGAAAATGTGTAAATATTAAAAATATAAGGTAAATTTATAGATAAATAAATATAAAAAATATAATTACAAGTTATTGTTTTTATATGAATTAAATAAAAATGACATACAATCAAATATATTGAGCAATTATTGGTGTCACATATAGATTTTAGGTTTCATAGAAGGAAAAAATATATTTTTAACTTAAATAAATGTGTTTTTAATTTTTTAAAAATTATAAAACGTACCCTGGACGTTTCGTATCGGTATCCGACGAATGTCAGTGTCGGAAACGTGTTGTATGTCAGTGTCGGAAACATGTTGGAAATGCGACATACTATGTAATTGAAGTGTCCGTACTTCATGGGCTGACAGAAGTGTGACGAAGGAATTAGTAAGCTGTCTTTGTTGACTTGTGCAGCTGAGTTTTTCAAGTTTCCTTATCGGCTAATTTTTGCAGTGGCAACTTTAAACTCGTTGTACATCTATGATACAGAGAGTGCTTCTCCAATTGCAATATTGGCTGGGCTTCATTACGCAGCTATAACTGACATTGCATGGTAAGTTTGTGTCTGGTTCGTAGAGTTAGCCAGCAATATAATTTTAAAAATCAAACTCGTTGAAAGCCATTGGATTGAGGGTTAACAGTCATTTTACCCGTTAATGCTTGAAAATATTGCAATAAGATCTGTACTCACCCCACCTTGAAAATATCCATTCTCTTTTGAACAATGGTACACCAGTTCTCACTCTGCGCGCAGACTGGGAAAGTCAATGTATTTTGGCCACAAACTTGTGCAATGATTACTGTTAAAGCCTCTGGATAGAAACCCAGAACCAAATATTGAGGTACTTATATTGGCTTCTTTCACTGGCATGCAATTGCAGGCTACTGTTCCTTATCTTCCATTATCATCACTATGTCCAAAGCTAAAAGATATTTCATTAAGCATTGGAGTAAATAGGTTTGCTCATGCTGCAAAAGAAGAATAAAAATGAACTCTTCCAAAATTAACATCTTTTGAGATTTGATCAATATCTACTCTATACGTCCATTTTCATCACAATAATTATATATATATATATACTTCAAAAATAATAGAAATTGAATCTGGGTCGACTGACAAATATATAAAAGAGAATGGATAAATTAATAGAATATTCATAAGATTTGGTTAAATACAATAATTAGTTCTTTTATTTTTAGAAATATATTATAAAATCTTTCAAATTTGATTTGATATCCATTCATTTATTTTTTTTTATAATAACAAACAAAATATCAAATTTGTCATTTTTTTTTATCTTAAAAAATATTGAAAAAATACCCAAAAAAATTTTTATACCAAAATATCAAATTTATTTTTTTTTTAAATGTATTTTTTAAGTTAACTAAATCTCAAATTTATCAAAAATATTATATTTAGTATTTTTTTCGGTTGATTAACAAAATATTTTATTCAAAATTAATGAAAGGTCGTTTTAGTGTATTAAACTAAACTTGAGAGATTTTATAATATATTTTATAAAAAATAAAAAAACTAAATAGAATATTCAATCAAATATCAGAAGTGTCCTAATCATTTATTTAAAGAGCATTCACCTAAGAGTACGAATAAATTGACACAAAACTCTTCTATATTAATTAAAAGTATCGGTTCTAAGTCTAAATATGTGGCTATTTAGAAAATTATCGAGAGCGTGATTTGCCGCTGATATCCTCTGGATTAACGGAAATAATTTCGATACCGGATTTTTTTTAAAAAATTCTTCAATTCAATTGACGGCAACAGAAAAGAAAAATTTAGACGCCCAACTGCTCAAGCCAAGCAAAAAGGTGGCTAATGTTGTACGCAATAGCATGACCCCTTCCCGCCATTACCTTTTACTCGGTAGACTGCCGTTGAGATTCAAAAAATTCAAACGAGTCTGTGCATTATCTACAGCCAAACAAATCCACGCCCAAATCCTCTTAAATAACTACCTTCCCAATGTAACCCTCCAGACTGATCTTATATGACCCTAGTCCAAGTCTGGGTTTCTCCATCTTGCTCGCAAAGTATTCGACAGGATGTGTGAGAAAAATACGCATTCATGGAATATTTTGATATACTCGTATGTCGGCAACTCTCTTTATTCTGATGCTATTAGTGTTTTTCTTAAGTTAGTGAAAATGGGTTTTCAGCCGGATCACTATACCTTCCCTCCTTTGTTTAGGGCATCTGTAGGTGCTGGAAATGTTTATCTGGGGTGTATGCTTCACGGTTGGGTGATCAGACTTGGCTTTGAGGGGTATGTTGTTGTGGGTAGCTCTGTTTTGGACTTATATTTAAAATCTGGGCAACTGGTTGATGCACACAGGGTTTTTTTCTTATTTGTTCTGGAAGGATTCTGGTGTTTGGAATTCGATGGTTTCGGGGTTTGGGAAGGCAGGTTTCTGCACAGAGGCTTTGAGTTTGTGTAGAGATATGGTTATGGAAGGGGTAAATATTGATGCTTGCATTGTCCCGAGTATTTTAAATGCTTGTGGAGGGGCAGGCGACTTAATGCAAGGAGCAGAAATTCATGGGCTAGTTCTAAGGAGTACTTTATTTCATGAAGATGTTGCAGTTGGCAATTCATTGATTAATATGCATGCAAAATGTGGATGCTTACGTAATTCAGAGAAGGGTTTTCAGAATATGCAGAATCGGAATGTGGTGACATGGACTACTATGATATCTAGCAATGGAGTTCATGGGAATGGAGAAAAAGCATTAGCCACTTTTGAGAAGATGAGAAATTTTGGATATAAGCCAAACCCTGTTACGCTAACTGCAATTTTAGCTACTTGTGGTCACTCAGGTCTAATAGATCAAGGCCGCAAGATTTTCCATTCCATATGGTTAGATTATGGATTTGAACCAAGCACAGAGCACTATGCTTTTATGGTGGACCTTTTGGGCTGTTGTGGGCATCTAGAGGAAGCGCTTGGGTTGGTGGAGAATATGAAGTTACCACCTGCAGCAAGTGTCTGGGGTGCCCTATTAGCTGGTTGTGTGATGCACAAGAATATCAAGATTGGGGAAATAGCAGCTCACCATCTCTTTCAAATGGAACCAAGAAACTCTAGCAATTATATAGCTTTATGCTTTATTTATGAATATCATAGCATTTGGGATGGCATATCAAGCATCAGAACAAAGATGAGAGATTTGGGCTTGGTGAAAAGTCCTGGTTGTGGTTGGATAATTATTTCTGGAATGGTAAATAAATTCTACCAGGGGGATACACATCCACTGGCAGAGGTGATGTGCAAAACATTACATGTTATATTCAAGGTGCTGACTTTGCCTGAAGATTTTGAACAAGATAGCTAACTGTAAGTGCAACTAATTTTGCAAAATATGATTCCCCAAAATTCTAATATTATTCTTTAGCAGGTTGGGTACTCTGCGAGAATTCTTAATCTATTATTATGGCAGAAGATACCTGACAAAACAGGATATTGATGATACTTAATTGGAACACCAGGAAATGAAAGAGCGATAAGAATTTAAAATATTCGTCCAACTCGCTCCGTGGCATCTTTCACCTATGTGTGTTATTAATATACCAATACCATTATTCTTCAATTACATAAAACTAATTAGGTTATTTATCATGTCATTATAGACTTTACTTTGTATGTGGGTGATCACTATTTATTACCCTAGCAATTGATCCTAGGTTTCGTTTGCATTTTCTTGCACAGATATATGCCATAGTATGATTAGCTAGAAAACGCAAGTTCAGACTGCTTTGTAATCAAAATCTATATAATCTAAGTCTGCAACTTAACTTTCTGCCTTTTTGTTGCTTGTATTTACTTCTTGATTGCGTGGTTTTATCATATAATGTCTTTCAGCAACTAAGAACCTAATACTAGCCTAGCCTTAAAACTGATTGTATGATAGAATGTCTGAGGACAATGCTTTTGTTGACAGGTTCTCAAATATTCCATATCTATCTCTTCATCATGAAGCCAAGTTCTGTTCACAGTAATTAACATCGTGGTATTTCAAAGGTAAATCACATGTTTGAGATAATTAGTAGAAAGAATGTTTTGATATTGAAGGGGAACCCTTATTTTTGTTGGTGGTTAGAGATTCTTTAACAGTAACATTGTATAAGCTTCACTTTTTTGTTTTGTGTTTGATGTAATGTTGGATGAATATCATCCACTTCATTTAGCATACTCATGGGATGATATGAAATTGACTACATTGTATGCAGCAATTTTATTTGAACCATTTAAGATATGCTAGTGGAGACAATATCATTCTCAATTCTTCCGTTGTACTGCAGTAATAAGAATTCTAATTTAATGAACTTGAATTGTTTGTTTCGATTTCAAAGAGTAGAGTTATTGCACAAGGTTTACTTACTACTTCAACAGGTCATTTTTTATGATTTCTGGAAAGATAAAAGAATTTTTTAAGGTACTGTTTCTGTAGGGATGTCTGATTCAAGAAAATATGATCATGCTCCATCTTATTCTGTCAGCATTCCAATCAGACTTTGTGTTCAAGGTGGTGCTGACTGGAATGAGATAAGCATGCTGCCAAATCAGAAACCTGGCCATGAGTGTGTGAAGATTCAACATGTGAACCTTTGCCCAGTTCTTCATTTTTCGTAATCTTCTCCTCAATATGAACATCTTCATCAATAGCTAGTACCTTGGTTTGCTCACCATGTGGTCCTGGCATGATTGCTTCCTGAACTCTTATGTGCTCATCAAAATCTACAACTTCAGTCTTTTGAACTATCCTTTTCTTTCTCTTTTTAATGAAACAACAGAGAGCAACAGAAAGAAAGGCAAGAAAGAATAGACCACCGAGTGAGACAGACAACAACTATAACATTTAAATGATGTCCTGGTGTTGGAGGTGGAAGAAAATGAGATGGCTTTGGGGGAGAGATTGGATGATTTGGTGGTGATGGTGGATGAAATGGATGATCAGGTGGTGTAATTGGATAATGTGGTGGAGCTACATGTGGGGGGGAGAGGGTATCATGAGGTGGTGGTGGATGAAATGGATGATATGGAGGAGTTCCTGGTTGTGGAAATGGCTGTGGTGGCGTGACAGGATTATTCGGTGGAGCAGCTCTTGGAGGCGAAGGGGAATCATGTGGTGGTGCTACTTTTGGAGATGGAGTGGGTTTCCAAGATGGTGGCACTTTTGGTGGAGGGGAAGGAGAATTATGTGGTGGTGCTACTTTTGGAGATAGCGGGGGTTTCCAGGATGGCGGCACTTTTGGTGGGAACGGAGAAACATGAGGTGTAATTCTTGGGGGAGATGGAGGACTATGTGGTGGTGGCAGAGGAAAATACGGGAAATTATAGGCATATTTATCAACCGGAGCCATTTGAATTTATCTGAGAAAGGTATGGAAGTGGATAGACTGTGTTATGCTACTGATGAGATGCGGAGAATATGGTTTAGGCTTATGCCTATTTGTAGTGCTGACTCCTGAATAGGATCTTCAATCATCTAATGCTTTGCAGGCTTTTAAGCTTCAAGTAACTTTACTCTCATGCTAAGATTTTGAAGAGTTGTCATTGATTGCATTGGAAAACACTTCTAGTATTCTTGGTTTTATTTTAAATATATATATATAGTTGATTTGTATGAGTTTGACTTGTCCATAGGTTAACCAAAATTTCCCAAAAATTGTAGTTATTTACTCTTTAGAGAGGTTATTAGGCCTCAGACTAGTTTATGCAAAGAGCTATATATTATCTTATTATGGAGCCTATTTGGATGAACACAATGAATTATCATCCTTTATCTTACCCAAAACTCAGAGATTTTTACTTTCATTCAAAACTGAAGTGGAAGTTGAGATTGATTGCTGGTTTCTGACTTCTGAGTCACCTCTACATCGGACAAATCTGGTTTTTCTTCAATTTGGAGCAAATAAATCGTTTAGGTTTGACCCAATTTGAAGCCAACCTATTTAAAATGGAAGCATAATTGTCATTCAGAGAATTTAACATCTACTTGTTCAGTTTGCAACTTCAATAAGATCACATGAAGAGCAATCAATTCACTACTATGTTAGATGATAGAAATTCAGTTGGCAAACTGATATCCTCCTCCTTTTCTTAATCAGAAAACCTTCTTTTGTTGTCTGTGTAAAGCTGGCATGTTTATTTGGATAATTACTAGCTTAGAATGTGTATTATATTATTACATCTTGAAAGACTAGATTATATATATATATATATATATATATATATATATATATATATATATATATTCAAAATGGCATTCGTCTTGTCCCTT